>MU867110.1:0-274178 GCA_033725935.1 Cladorrhinum sp. PSN259
GTGGGGGTTTTGGCACAAAAAATAAAAAAATATTTTTTTTCAAATTGGTTTGTGGCTCCCATGGGGCCCAAATGGGTGGTTGTTTTTTTTGAAAAAGCCCAACCCCCCCCCCCCCCCCCCCCCCGGCGATGGGTATCGGTCCCTGCCAAGATGACGCCGTCTCCCATAATACTCTGTGCTCTTTTCTTTCCTCAGCTTTGGCTGAGGAAGAGTCGGAAATGTGTTCTTTGCTGGTTGTTTTGCGGCTAAATGCGGAAAATTATTAGAAGAGAGCGATTTGCTTCCCGCCTCTTGTTGACAGAATTATTTCCTTTCCCGCCTTGGCAACTACTTAAATTCCACCCGCTGTTGTGGATCGAATTTGCCAAAGTTGGAAGAAATATACTGAGTCACTGAAAGGGTGTTGTGCTTCAGCTCGGCAAATATCGAAAAAGGACTTCGCGAATAGCTTTGGTAAATGCCTTTGCTCATGAATATGTGTGCATGCGCAAAAGATCCAGCTGTCGCTTGAGGCAGCCAGGAAGCCAACAAATCTGCTCGAGATCCCAGGACCATTTACCAGACAACGAAACTGGCTAAGTGCGCGTCATCACCAACCTGCTGCATAGTACTACCGAGCGTGGGCGACAATCTCGGCGTAGACATCGTCGGGGATCATCTTGATGATGGCCAAAGTCGTTCGCTTGATTTGGTCTGCCTGAAGAGCAGGGAAGGACCGAAGGAGCTTGTTTGGACTGGATATATTGTCAGTTTCCTGCCATTTGTTCCTCAAGAAATATACATACCTAGGTGATTCCATAATCTTTGTTCTAATCATGACGAGCTGCGCCACAATGCACAATATGTTGAGGTGAGGGCCATAAGCAAAGAGGAAGTCCCAAAGACGAAGAACCTCAGGAAGCGGAGGTGTGCAGGCGCAGAGCGTAAGGACAGATGGGAAAGCGTAGATCTCCGCTGTGAGGTTCTTTGACAGCAGGTATAAACTCAACTTGGGATCGACAATGGCCAGAACCTTGTCGACCAATGCCAACCCTTTGTGTACACCATCCATGGCGCCTCGGATATACCCTGGCAGCTCCTTCGTCAAGAGTTGGTGGAAAGCAATGAAGGCCTCAGCCTCGCTGCGAGCGGCGTAAAGGAAGGGCGCTGCCAGTACATTCATTCCCTGTACGTATGTACCTGGTTCTGCAGCCATGCCCGCCTCAGAACCCTCAGTGGTCAAGGTTAATGCGCGTGATCGATTTTTCGAAACGGGTGAACCAGGATTGGAATCATATCCGCTGCCGTAACCTGTCCCAGGGCGACTGCTTGACTGGTCGAAAGATCGGCGCGAGCTGCTGCATATGCTGGGCTCACGATTTCGCTCCTCACGCGCATCGTGAAGTGTCCAGGCGATCGCATTGAGAAGGCGTATCAAACTTGCTTCGCTCACGCGGCGGCGGAAAAGAGGATCGGTTGTAAGAGTACGGAATGTGTCGTTGCGAATTTTGGAATATGCAGGTGACGCGCCACGGTGTATTAGGGCGAGGTAGGTATCGGTTTCGAGGATTGGCGCATCGAGCAAGAGGAGCCATACGTAGATTCGAAGAGAAGACTGTATATAAGCGTTTAGTATTTTGCGACTGCCTCGGCAGTATGACATGCGAGAGTTAATCCGTACCATGCCGTCACTGTCGGCCTTGATGCCCTGGTCGAGGATCTTGAGTCTAGTGCTTTCAAGTGCTCCCTCGACGTCACCATTTGGAGGGCCGTCGCGTAGTAGTCGCTCGAGCGACATTGCGTCTGCGGCGAGGGACCGCTTATTCAAAGCGGAACGTCTGACTGCGGTCATGGCGCCGATCTGCTGTGGGATGGGAACTGGAAGAAACGGGGCGTCGCTATTTGCTCGTGCTCTCTGTGGCGACCGGCTGGTGTTGCTGTTTACATTTCTGCGAAGCGGCGGGTGAAGCTGCTGCTGGAGGGGGTGCTGCAGCTGGGGGTGGTCGTTGAGTTGTAGCCGACGTCCCGGAAGCTGCGAATTCTGCAATTGATGAAACCTCTGTTGAGAAATGAGTGACGGCTGGGGTGCTGCCTTTGCTCCCAGGCTGTGAGCCGATTGTAATCTCCTAAGCGTCCGGTGCGAACCGGGAGAAGGAGGCGGAGGGTGGAGTTGCATCGTCGCTGGGATACCTAGCGGAGCTCGTGGCAACAGGGGGGTTGTGTCTTTGGCGTCCTTGGGGGGACTGGGCATGGCCATGGACATCGACGACAGCCTGGTGCCCTCCATCTGCTTAAGCTCACGCAGCGTCATGATTTGCTACAGTATGCGCGAAATGAGCCCGCAGTTATGACGCTGACCGTGATGTAATTCTGGCGCCAGCAGTTGAACGCCGTTGTGGTTGTTGTTTGAGGAGTACAGGAGTGGTTCACCCAAAACACAATCCGGGCGGGGAATATGCCAATTTGGGCCGCCCTTGGAAACCGGTGGTTGACTGCAATGCAGGCAGGTTGCTTCGTGTTCATTTCGCGTCCCGTCAACGCGCATGCGTTGGGTCCCGTCCGCGGCCAACAAGTCTATGCTAAGTTTTTAACCACTATATTAGAACCACATGATGTTCAAGAAAGACACCATCAACGGTTGCCATCATCAGATTCAAAATTGAATTGATCTCTTCTCCCCCGCTGATGAATGAAAGAATGACCACTCATCCAGGCCACCCCTGGGTCTTGGCGAACGGTTTTCTTGTCTTTTCGCGTGGCTGGGGAAAACGGACTTTCTCGGCTCCTCAATCTCGGGTTCCATTCCCCACAGTCGAGTCACTGGGGGCCCTGGTTCACCAACCACCCGTTTTGTCTTGGCGTGGAAACCCATTGATGACATTCTGCACAAAATACACCTGTAGCCATGGGAAACTGATGATTGCTGATCAGGTCTCCCTGAAAATTGGGTCGATATAACATCATTTGCGACCATTTAAGTTCCGCTTTCAACATTATTTTCAACATGAGAAATTGAACCCCTTAAAGTCTTACCACACATATCTCAAGATTCAAGACGGCGAACAGTGAGCATTCAACCCCTCCTTCTGAATGGGGTGCGCACGT
The DNA here is from genome assembly GCA_033725935.1 of Cladorrhinum sp. PSN259. Lineage (NCBI taxonomy): Eukaryota > Fungi > Ascomycota > Sordariomycetes > Sordariales > Podosporaceae > Cladorrhinum > Cladorrhinum sp. PSN259. The sequence goes on from MU867110.1 coordinate 3,085, forward strand.
TCCAGTTCCGGGTTTCTTAGCGCAGGCCACTGTTTGCCCTGGACGACAGAATTTCATCAAGGGATTTGCTGCAGCAACCAGCAGCAACCATGGAACGAGATCTGGCGCCAATGCCAAAAGAATAAAGCCTCAAATCATTTCATTTCACCAGATCTTCATTACTTCGGGATAATGTCTCAAAACCCCTTCATAAATCTAGTTTGGGACTGTGAGCTAGAAGGTGTGAAGAAGAAAGGAAGCCTCGGTCCATGTTCGTCAGAAATTGTTTCATCTCGACAATCTCGAGCCCTGGCGAGTTTGGCAAGGGCTGAATGCCAGGGTGCCTCACAATCTTGCGCCACTTGTCCAACTTCCAAAACAGGATGCCAGCCAAGCCCGGATTGGTCAGCGATAAGGCCGGACCGGAATCCGCAAATCTTGCAACGAAAGATCGCCAGCCAGGTTGGAATCAATGGCGGGGCAATCGGACCCTCCCGTGCCTGCTCGGTTGGTCTCCTTCATCCGATACCGTTTCACATCCGGCGCTGCGGTGGATAGTCCGGAGTGCAACCGGGTTTCTTGGCTTCGAAACCCGGCAGCGCGGTCGTACAAAGTGCAGGCTGTCGAAATCGCTATCCGGTCTCGCTCTTCACCACTAGGAGTTTCATTTCATATGATATGGTCTGTACGGACAGATACGAATTCTGTCATGGTAATAACAGACTCCACATCGACAACTATGAGACTGTTTGGCGGTTACGAAATTCTTTTCCTTTCCCCTCCTCGTACCTCCACCCGGTGTCAGTGTTCGGAGGGTCGGAGCACAGATGCCACCTTATTCACACATTCCCCACGGCTGGGCTGCACTATTGACTGAGTCTAGACCCCGTTGGAACTGAGTGGCAGCATCATGCTATTCAGACCAAAACACAACGCAGTCTTGATATTCATGACCTCACTAAAATGCTACCCTATGGTAGAAGAAGCGTACCGCTACACCATTGTACTAGCGCCATTTGGAATCGAACCAAATACAGTACATTTCCCCCAGTGCTAACCAATGATTAGATGTAAAATCGACCGGCGCCATCGACCTAAGAAGACGTTGCCAAGCTACGGGACCAGCCACAGATGCAGGTCATCTGCACGATGACACTCACAGCCAGCTACTGGTCCAGGAGTTCAAGCCCTACCAAGTGTCGCCCGGATGATATGCCAAGGGGATAAAAGACAAAATCACATCGAATAAAGTCACATTTCGATGTATTCTCCATCCTGGAGTGTACACTATGAACAAGCGGCATCAATCACCAAGCTTCTGCGCCCCGGTTGTCGGCATGGTTAGCGCGGGTGTAAGCTTTTCGCAGCGCGGTCCTTGGCGAGCACCTCAGCGCTGGTGTCCATTGCATCATCGCCGCCCATTCTTTCCATCGTCAACTGGTGCCTTGCAACCCGCCACAATAGCCACTTTTTGAACAACGGGACCACTTTTGTCATCTCGGTGAGAATCTTGCCGTTCCAAATGTTGGTTGCAAAAAGGGCTAATCCACACTTACATCCCACATCCCACCACTGAGTTAATGAATGACCCCCAGCGAGCGTGGGAGTTGTTTCGATGCTACCACGTTTAGATCCGAAGCCTTTTGTTTGGCTGGCTACTTTGAATGACTATTAGAAACATGTCTTAAGAATCCCACGCTCATATCCCACGCCCGGGTGCTCAACTGACATGCCTAGATGGGATATGCCGCAAACTGCCTGGAGGCTTGAGGTAGGTATCACAAACAACTCCAAAGCCTCCACTTTTTGTATTCGCCCCTCGGCTGTTGGATCTTCAAAAAGTCGATTTCTCAGCAGCCGCATTCCCCGTTGCAACTAAGTATTCGGTTCCACTGGATGAATGGTTGCTAGCTGTGATAGGTAAAGGCAACGATTGCGCCATCCGGGCCATGTCCACAACACCTCAACTCCCGGCCCCGCTCACTGGATGATTGGATGCTCGATCTTAACCTCCCTTTCCTATCTTGATTGCTCGTTGAGACTTCCCGCTGCTTATAATATACCTTATTCGGAGCTGGCCTCCTTCCCATCCGTCTCTCTGTCATAACTTGGAAGTCACGGATCTTTAAAGACCGGTGGCCACCTGGGACCCTGTACCAGAGCAACACCATCAGGCTTGTCTGGAGACTCGATCTGGGATATTTACTTCGTCGTCATTCTCCGTCACCGCCTACATTTGTTTCCGTCCCACCTACCTACGAATCATATATATATTGACTTTTTCGTCTGTTCTCACGTTCCGAAACGACTACTCGATACTTGTATAGTTACTCGAGCCTCCAGTTTGTGTCTTATCACCTCCTTGGTATAATCCTCCACCGACAGGAACGGCGTATTAGAATATTATCACATTTAGACTGATCCACTGACCCGACTACGCCTTCAATCACACGCACCTTATTCATCCACGTCCACATCCACATCAAATATCTTCATGCCTTCTAAGGTAGGCCGCGTTGCGGCCACTGCCTTGGGGATTAAGCTCCAGCCAAAGGATCCTTATGACTCTTTCCCCCAACTTGAGGTACCAGGTGCATCCGTCAACTCTACGGATACATTCATCGAAGAACCGCCACATGTGGGTGAATTCTTCCTTGGGGTTCTCCCCACGGGCCGTCAGGTCTATGAGTATATTTTGTCTCTCTTTCCGTTCCTTTCGTGGATCGGGTACTACAACTTGCAATGGCTCATTGGAGACCTTGTCGCCGGTAAGATATGACTTCTTGAACAAGACTCAGTAAGGAACTCACTCAGTCCACAGGCATTACCATTGGCGCCGTTGTCGTCCCACAAGGAATGGCGTATGCCAAGCTCGCCAACCTCCCAGTCCAGTTCGGTCTCTACTCGAGTTTCATGGGGGTTTTGATCTACTGGTTCTTCGCAACGTCCAAAGACATTACCATCGGCGTAAGTTCAACCCTTGACGATCACGGATCTCAGCATGCTTACAAATAAACAGCCTGTTGCCGTCATGTCGCAACTGACCGGTGGTGTTGTGAGTGATCTCGCTGTTGCCCTGCCCGACGTTCCAGGTCATGTTATCGCCTCTGCGCTCGCTCTCCTGGCCGGTGCTATCGTTCTGTTCATCGGCTTGATTCGCTGCGGATGGATTGTTGATGTGATCTCACTTGCGTCTCTTTCGGCATTCATGACAGGCTCAGCGATCAGCATTGCTGTCGGCCAAGTACCTTCCATGATGGGGATATCCGGCTTCTCGACACGCGACCCCACCTACCTCGTCTTCATTCACACTCTCCAGGGCTTGCCTAGAACGACCCTGGATGCCGCCATGGGTCTCACAGCTCTCGCGATGCTCTACCTTATTAGGGCTATCTGTTCAGCTGTGGCTAAACGTTGGCCGCAGCACCAGAAGAAGGCGTTTTTTATCTCAACCCTGCGCACTGTTTTTGTCATTTTGCTTTACACGATGATTAGCTGGCTGGCAAACAGAAACATGCCCAGGGGCAAGGCAAAGTTTAAGATTCTCTTTGACGTGCCGGGAGGTATGACTACTAAGCCCCCCTATCCCTTGGCCTAACATAACTGACATCCTTTTAGGCTTTCAAAACGCCGCCGTTCCTGTGCTTAACCAGCGCATCGCAAGCAACCTTGTTACCTACCTTCCTGCCGCCGTCATCGTCTTGCTGATCGAGCATATTGCCATCTCGAAATCCTTCGGTCGGGTGAACAACTATCGCATCGATCCTTCGCAGGAAATGGTTGCCATTGGCGTAACGAACATGCTGGGTCCATTCCTCGGTGGATACGCCGCGACGGGGTCCTTCAGTCGTACTGCCATTAAGTCGAAGGCAGGCGTGAGAACTCCCTTCGCAGGTGTCATTACCGCTGCTGTCGTTCTCTTGGCCATCTACGCCTTGCCTGCCGTTTTCTACTATATCCCGAACGCCTCCTTGTCAGCTGTCATCATCCACGCTGTCGGCGACTTGATCACGCCTCCCAACACCGTCTACCAGTTCTGGAAGGTTTCGCCCTTCGAGGTGCTCATCTTTTTCACTGGTGTCATCGTTACCGTGTTTGCAACGATCGAGGATGGCATCTACTGCACCGTGGCAATCTCAGCCGCCATGCTCCTTTATCGCATCCTCAGGTCTAAGGGCCGCTTTTTGGGCCGCGTTAGAGTGCAGTCCGTACTGGATAACCGTGTTGTTGGTGACCACAAGGGCCAGGTGAATGAGTATGGCACCTTTACCGGCTCTGACGAAGCGACTTCTCGCAACGTCTTCCTGCCCATCACGCATGCCGACGGGTCTAATCCCGAAGTTCAGCTCGACAATCCTTATCCAGGTGTCTTCATCTACCGCTTTGCCGAAGGCTTCAGCTACCCCAATGCAGCCAACAGTCTGGAGTATATGACCGAATATGTATTTGCCAACACCCGCCGAACTAGTCTTAATTCGTTTGAACGGCCAGGTGACCGCCCATGGAACAACCCTGGACCATCCAGGCGGAAGCTCAAGGCCGCTGCAGCCGCAGGTATCGATGCCGCCGCCATCGACGTTGACACCAGCTTGCCTACCCTCAAGGCCATCATCTTAGATTTTAGCTCTGTCAATCACGTCGACATTACCTCAGTTCAGCAGCTCATCGACGTTCGAAACCAGCTTGACAGATACGCGGCACCCGATGTTGTTGACTGGCATATTGCCTGCATTCATAACCGCTGGGCGAAGCGAGCCCTCGCGGCAGCCGGCTTCGGGTACCCTATCACGCCTTCGAATGGCCCGCGTAGAAGGTGGAAGAGTATCTTTTCAGTGGCCGAAATTGGTGGTTCACAAAGTGCGGCCGCTGTCGCCGAGCTTGACATTAACGAAAAGGAGATGGAGGCTAGTCGACGGGCGACCGAAGTCAAGCCGGATATTGAGACTGGGCTGGGGAAGAAGGGAAGTCACAGCGGTGGGCCTCCCAACATCGACCGTGTCCTGACCGGTCCGGGAGTGCATGGTGGCCGGGCTGTACCGGTGCATGGTATCAACAGGCCTCTTTTCCACGTTGATTTGACTAGCGCTCTGCAAAGCGCCATTGCTAATGTGGAGGCGAGACATGAAGAGATTGAAACAGTGGTGAGGTCACCTTCAAGTACCCGAGAAGGGGCAGAAACGGATGGAACACTTGCTTAGATAAGAGTTCATGATTGGGTCGGTTCATTTTTATCATGGTTATTGGGCATATATTAATGATTTGCATGTGAAAAACAAGGGAACAAAACAGGTGATATCACCTATGGTTGGAGAAGATAGGTTTAGCATTTGCATTTTCTGGATGTTGGAGCATTGGTTTTCTCGTTCTTCCCTTTTACGATCCCCAAAGTATACCCCATAGATGCATTGTGTCAAGTGTCGCTAGGATGAGTGAATAGAAATAGAAAGATGATGGTGATGAAATCGAATGAGAGCTGAGAATGGAGTATCAAGCCTTGTTTCGAATATGAATTGCTGTAACTACTTAATTCTTGCCCATCACTGTTGAAAGGAAAAATATCATTTCGGGTCGTTTGCAGATCCTTCTTCATCGAGGGCCTATCGGATGTATGAAGAAAACCATGGAAGTCAAGGACTAGAAACAAAAAGGAAGAGACTGCAGTTGAACGCTAGGGATGATTTACGAACGGTAAAGAATGAAAAGGAAAGAGACTGCCACACAGATGGTGACGTGAGGTGGTGAACCTGGGATTTTAGATCCAGTGAGCAGGGGATCCTGGTATTGAGGCTTTGTCCCTGATGGTGAAAAATGACCAGTTGAGGACTCAGGATATGGTGGACGGTATCTTTAAATACATAGAATTTAATTGCTGGTGGTAAAGAACCTTGCAACATTCAATTGGCACTTGAAAACCAAATCTTGGCCGGTGAAGCTATCGAGAACTCTAAAACTCTTTATTTCTTTGACAACTCTGGTGTGGGGTTGAAGCGGGGACACGCTGCCGCAGCGCATGCAGCTTCTTCTCGAGCAGTTTGTCCCCGCTTTGGTTGACCGGGAAGCAACCGTTAAGATAAGGCTTATCGCTCCAATAGTTGTGGGGCCTCCTCCGAATTTTCTGGTCGGAGAGCTCTCGCCTGAACTTTTTTTGCGGAGCCTTCTGGATCGCATGCAACCTGCAGTCGCCGCTTTTCTTATTGACTTTGTGGTTGAATTTTTTTTTCCCTTCCTCTGCAATTTCACTTCCAATCATCCAAAAAAACTTCTACAGTCTGTATTCCTCTGGTATTGCTCTAGAGATCTGAATCCCCATCTTCAATCACACCCTTCAGCTCTTTAATAGATCACCACACACATACCATCAAGATGAGCTCTCTTCTTCCAGTCGCCGTTTATGGCCTTGAGGTCCCTCCCGGAGACATTCTCGTCCCCGCCGAGATCGAGTTCCCTGCGACGGTATGTTTGCTTTCCCCTCCTTTGCGCTCGTTCTGAACAATGGCTAACAGTTGCGCCTAGATCCGCATCACCATGGCTGCCTTGGATCCTACTGCTCAGCCCGAGACTGACGGCCAAGGCAACGTTCCCTCTGTTCCCCGTTCCACCCTGAAGATCGTCAAGGTCACCGGCCACGATGACGAGGATGACGAGGACTACCTCGATGAGATGTATGGCGACGATGACGAGGAGTCCGAGTCTGATGATGAGGGGGCCAATGGTGGTCCCAGCGACCCAGCAAAGTCCAAGAAGGCTCGCCGTGAGGCTGCCATCAAGAAGCTCCTCGAGGCCACTAAGGAGGAGTCCGATGACGAGATGGAGGATGCCGAAGCTCAGCCCAAAAGCAAGAAGGGCAAGGCCAAGGCCAGCGAGGACGACGAGGAGGAGAGCGATGAGGATGACGAGGAGGAGGACGACCTCAATTTGGAGGAGTTCGTCGTCTGCACTCTTGATACCGAGCGCGTATGTTTCCTCCCATTGTCCCCACAAACATAAACTTAACTGACAATTTGCGCCACAGAACTACCAGCAGCCTATCGACATCACCGTTACCGAGGGAGAGAAGGTGTTCTTCACGGTCAAGGGCACCCACACCATCTATCTTACTGGCAACTATGTCATTCCCGAGGGCGAGGGTGAGGACTCCGACGAGGACGAGGACGGCTACTCTGATGACGAGTACGACCTCCACCCCGGCCTTGATGACATGGCCGATGAGGATTCCGATGACATGAGCGACGAGCTTGACGCTATCGATGGCGCCGAGCGCATCAAGGAGATTGACACCGACGAGGATGAGGCCCCAAAGCTCATTGAGGCCAAGAAGAAGAACAACAAGAAGAGATCGGCCGAGGAGGCAGCTGAGGGTCTTGATGAGTTGATCGCCAAGGACGAGAAGAAGCTCAGCAAGAAGCAGCTCAAGAAGCTCAAGAACAACCAAGGCGAGGCTGTTGCCGCTGAGGAGGCCAAGCCTAAGGACTCACCGGCATCTAAGGGCGACAAGAAGGTTCAGTTCGCCAAGAACCTCGAGCAAGGCCCTACCGGTCCTGCTAAGGACAACCTCCCCAAGGCCACCGACAAAAAGACTCCCGCCAAGCCTGCCGTCGGCGTCAGGACCGTTCAGGGCGTCACTATCGACGACCGCAAGCTTGGCACTGGGCGTACCGTCAAGAGTGGTGACCGCGTTGGCATGCGCTACATCGGCAAGCTCCAGAACGGCAAGGTCTTCGACTCCAACAAGAAGGGTGCGCCATTCTCCTTCAAAATTGGTAAGGGTGAGGTCATCAAGGGTTGGGATATCGGTATCATTGGCATGGCCGTTGGTGGCGAGCGCCGCCTTACCATCCCTCCCCACCTTGCCTACGGCAGCCGTGCCATTGCTGGCATTCCCGCCAACAGCACTTTGATCTTCGATGTCAAGCTCATCGAGATCAAGTAAATGCTCTGATCAACCTAATTATATAGATCTGCCATCTCATCCAATTGTTGAGCGTGGCGTTGGTCTCGGTCTTGGGGCAGGGAAGCTTGCTTGTATTTTACGACTGGGGGGTCTTGTCATGTCTTCTTTCTTGTTTTATATCTCGGCAAGTCTCACACTCCCGTAACACATGGGTTGGTATGAGTAGCCTAATCTTTTCTTATTTTTTCTTCTTCGACGACCAACTAGGCAACTATGGGAAAAACTACTTCCGACCTATGTGTGGGCAAACGGGGATGACGAGGTTATGTTCTTTACCGCATTTGCATAAATGAAGATTTGGAGGGGGGGCAAGGGGAAAACAAAAAGTCTTCGGAGGAATTCACTTTTGAGGAAGGGAGGAGTAGACGGATGGATGGGGAGAGCAAACCTCCTCTTTTTGTTATCTTTTTGATATGTTTTTTTCTCCCAATTTTTGTTACTGTTTGGTATTTTAAAGGGAAATGATACTCCACGCACGTCCTTGTAATGGCGTTCTTAAATGAATAAAAGGCTTTGACACACACAAGTCTTTCTGTTGTTATGATCGGACTTACTTAGGATGGGATATTTGGGATGGATACGTCAAATTAGGCTGTGACTTATTGACTAAGTATGTGATAGCCATTGTGGTCGGCCCCCTGGCGTGTAATTCTTCTTGGCATATAGGTCTACATGTAGCTCTCAATCTGCCTTGTCCGCCCCGGCGGAAGAGATGTGGGCGGTTAGTACGGAAAGTATTTATTAAAACCAATATTAGGAGGCTCGGCCCGAGATTTGTTGTTGGTCTTTTATTCCGTCGTTGATTGACGTCTTGCATGTATCTACACCATTGCGTGATCCTGCACAGACGTAAATACGTACTGTGCAGTTACTGTGGGGGATGCAATGCAATGCAAGTGCGGCAGCCTGTTTAAAATTGCCGTTGCCGTTTTCTCTCGATGAAGTTGCATTCGGGGACAAATCGGATGGACTCGGATTCATGCAGTTCAGTTTTTTATTTTCGACTATCGATGGGAAATCGAGCGAATAATTGTTTTGGATCTTTTATGTTGTGTTGGGATGGGTTGTGCGGTTACGCTGGCTGTTCAGCTTGTTTCCGATCTGCCCGGTTGCCTAGCCTGACCTATGTACATGTACATACATATATGATAAGGGCTACGTAGAACTTTGACGGTCAGGTACTACATACCACTAATCATCCAGGCTCGGGACAAATAACTGAGTAGCCGTTATTGTGGCCAAGAAACGATAATTAAACGGTGCTGTTAACACTAAAACTAACTTGATGTTTTGCATCTTTTGGATTAGGACTTTGTTAGGAAAAAAAACCAAAAACTTTTTGTTCAAGAATAGGTAATGCGGATTGCCTGAGCTGAAACTCTCTGCGTTATATCTGCCTAATTTCTCCAATGCTCTAGATAGGTGTATAATTAGGCAGGCATTCGTACTGGAGCGCGCCTTACAACGAGGCTAGGGTCAGATAAAAAAGGAAAATCTATTGACTTTTTACCTAAAAGAGGCAGAACACGAAGAACCGCGTCGCGCGTCTAATAAAGCAGCCTTACATAGCTGTTCAAGAACCACTGCCTCAATGCCGAAATATTGAGAGAGGAAGAAGATGCAAAGAGGCCGGATGCTGCTTGGCCACATGAGGCTGTGCCGCACCTGTAGGCTTTCTTCCCCCCTGCAAGCCAAGGAAAAGTCGCAATCTGAAGCGCGCACTCTCAGTCGGCCGCTCACCATCACAACAGTGCGGGCACAGTATATACAAGTACTAGCGGTTCAGCCTCGTCTGTTAATCCCTGTTACCGGGTAAGGGGAACTTGCATTTGAGACGGATGGTGTTAGACAGCGGAAATGATCGGCTGGATTCAGTATTAGGAGGAGCGGGAGCTGAGGGTGAGCGTGGGGGGAAGGGGGGCCGTTGGCAAATATATATATCGCCATATAAGCCCAGTGAACTTTGTGATTTTGAAGCCAAAGTTTCTCAAGAGTTCTGGTTCATTCCTTTTACTGAACAACTTGTGTTCATAAGAGCGGATAATCAACAACTGATCGCTGCCACAGCCTACACCTGTCGTTATATCCACACAGCCAAGTCAGAACAATGCCACCCTCCGAGGAGACATTCGTTGCTGTTCAAGTTAATGAGCAAGATACACGATCGGTGACGCCAGAGGCACCTCCGGTCTATAATCACGGAACATTGGCCAGTCCTGCCTTGCTTGCAAAGATCGACAAGCTCCGCGAGAAGAATATTGGCAAGCATGTGCCACTGCCTCAGGTATATATCAATCCTCTTCCCTGCAACAATTCCATATCAGGCTCAACGCTGACTCTTTCGCTATCAAGCTCGTGGTCGTCGGTGATCAAAGTTCCGGCAAATCGTCATTGCTCGAGAGTCTGACGGGGATTCCGTTTCCTCGCGATGTTGAGCTCTGCACTCGTTATGCTACCCAAATCACCCAACGCCGGGATGATACATCTCATGTCGAAATTAGTATCATTTCAGGACACAATGCAACTGAGGAGCACAAGAGACATGTCGAGGCATACCATGCGACTGCCCTTTCTGGAGAAGACCTGCGCGCTAAATTCCCTGCAATTCTGAGAGATGTAAGTGTGATCTTGATACATGAACATCGCAAGATTGATGACTAAAAATGGATAGGTCAATGCCAGGATGGGCATCAGAACGGTGAACGCTCCTGGAAATCAGAGCGCGGCCTTCGTCTTTGGTGCCAGCCCTGCAGCTAAGCAGCAATCTGGTGGCGCCGTCTTCAGTGAGGATGTGCTCAAAATTGAGATCTGTGGCCCAGACGCGGATTACTTAACAGTGATCGATGTACCTGGTATCTTCCGCAACCCGACTGAAGGTGTCACGACCAAGGAAGACATGGCCATGGTAAGAAACATGGTCACGGAGTACATCAAGGATAGTCGAACCATTATTTTGGCAGTACTTCCCTGCAACATCGATATCGCGAACGCAGAGATCTTGACCCTAGCGGAGGAATATGACCAAAAAGGCGAGCGCACTCTCGGTGTTTTGACAAAGCCGGATCTGCTGATCGAACCCACCACCAAGGCTACGGTGTGCAATATCATTGAGGGCAAGAGGAAGCAGCTTAAACTGGGATACTATGTTGTCAGGAGCCGTGGCGCAGACCAAATCGATTCTGAGTTTGAGGGTCGCGAGCTGATGTTCCTTGAAGATCCCTGGAGACGTCTTCCACGCGCAAGGGTTGGTGTGCAGGCGCTGAAAGCCAGACTTGGAGATCTTCTAGGTGACATGACCCGACGAGAGTTTCCAAAGCTGCGAAAGGACGTGAGTGAGATGCTCCGTAGACTTGAGCGTGAGCAAGCCAGCCTTGGTCCGTCTCGGAATGACGAGAGAGAACAGCGCGAGTTTCTGAGCGGGGTCGCTCGTGATTTTCAAGACCTCGTGAGAGCCGGTCTCGAGGCTCGCTATGACGATCCTGCTTTCGATGATTTGCCAGATCTTCGCTTGATCACCCGGGTTGTCAACCTTGCTGATGTTTTCAACCGGGAATTCAGTACGAAAGCCCCAGTGCGGAATTTCGAACACACGGATACGGCATCGGGTAATAACGAATACAACGGCAACGGCGGCTATGATAAAGGTGAAGAGGATGATGAAGAGGAAGATGAGGGGGACGATGACGAGGACGAGGACAACACTCCCGGATACGGAAGTGAAAACTCAGATGCTAGAGTTGCTGCCCATCGGCGCGAAGCGTTGTCTCCAGATATTGATCCCGAGGAGTTCCCTGAGCTTGAGGGTATTATCACGCAAGAGTACAATGTCGACGAACCCGAACATGGCATCATGAAATGGCTCATCGATCTGTACATCGGCTCTCGCGACATCGGGATATCGGCTAGTGATGCCGTGTGGACGAGCGCTTGGAGGGAACAGTCACGCAAATGGGGTGACGTGAGCAATGCCTTTGTGAGCAGGGTTATTGTAGCGGTTCACCGGTTCATTACCACTGCCATCACACGGGTGTGTGGTGCCGACCAGGAGGTTCGCGAACGGCTGTGGTCTGAGCTCCTGGAGTCAATGCTTGAAAAATACAGGGAGTCAACTGACATCCTCGAATACCTTGTCGGGGTTGAGCGGGACAACAAACCATACACCCTTGACCGTCACTTCAGCAAGGCCCGTCAGGCAGCGCGTGCCAATCGTGTAGCGGACCTTCTGGTGAATCAGTACGGTAGGGAAGAAATTGATCCCAGAGTTATCTCGGTTACAATACAGCAAGTCCGAGACGCCACGGAAGGGAAGTCGAATCTCGAGGACATCACAGAAAAACTGCACGATGACCTGAAGGCCTACTATGATGTGGCCCAAAAGCGCTTTGTCGATAATGTGTTCAATCAGGCTGTTGGCCATCATTTGGTGCTGGGCAAGAATACTCCACTCAGAGTATTCAGCCAGGACTGGGTCATTCGGCTCAGCGCTGAACAGTTGGATGCCATTGCCGGTGAGTCGCCGAGTGTCAGGGAGCAGCGTTTAATGTTGGCCCGGACCATCAAAGATTTGACTGAGGCTAGAAAGATCTTGCAGTTCTGATTGAGAATGGGCGGGGGGAGGCGGTTTCTTTTGTCCAATGTATCTATACTTATGATGAGTCAATGCCGAGCTTCTTGTGAATCTAAAACATTTGGAATTCGGATCCGGACAAAGATACCTCTCCGGCCCTCGTTCCTGCCGCCGGCCCCACATCGGCCTGTTCCCTCAGACGGCAGATTATGTGGACCCTAACACCCCCTGTAGCTGCGTGTCAAATTGGCATCCACAGGCCCAAGGTTCAGCGGGGCATCCATCACCTCCCCATCCCAAGACATCCTGGGGCGCATACAGTAACCACGTTAGCAAGGAGCGAGATGCGCCGCCATTATCGTGCCGGCAATTCCAATGTCTGTTCCCCCCAATGGAGCCGTTAACAACATCCTCACATGCCCTAATCCTAATCCCGCCCTAACCATGTCGACTCCTGCAATATCCTCTTCGTCAACACCACCACCACTATTGGGGACAGCCATAGCTTCGAAGAAGAAATCCGACATCAGTAGCGATCCATCAGCACCACTCCGCGATGCCATCTCCCCCGCCGAGATCAGAGCCGCTCTGGCGAACCTGCACACGCGAGAATCGGCCCTTACTTCCCGCCTGACCGCCTTGGTATCCTCCCAGCAGGATCTCGTCCGGTCCCTCTCCCGTCTCGACAACTTGCGCGCGGGCCTCGGCGCCCAGGTCATCGCCGCCCGTGGAATCAGCAATAGTATGCTATCGTCGGCCTCGGAGACAGCCTTACACCTCTCCAGCCGCGTCCGGGCTCTCGACCTGGAGAAGCAGCGTGTGGAGGATACATTGCGCGTGGTCGAGCAGGTTGCTGAGCTGAAAGCTTGCGTTGCAGGAGTGGTTGGGTCTATGGGCGCTCCGCAGGATTGGGAAGCCGCCGCCGAATACATTGCGCGCGCTGCAAGGGTGCCCGAGGAGATCGTGCGTGGCGGGTTTGCGGCTGCTGTGGTCCCAACTGTGGAGGTGCCAGACCCTCCATGGGTGACACTCGAGTCGGCTAGGGAGAGCCTGTGCAATTTGTTCTTGAGGGAGTTCAAGAAGGCTGCTACAGATGGAGACGGAGCAAGGGTTACGAGATTCTTCAAGCTGTTTCCGCTTATAGGCAGGGGCGATGTTGGGCTAGATGTGTATGGACAGTACGTGTGTCAGGGTGTGGCTGGTACGGCAAGGGCTGTGCTGAAGGACGGTAATGCTGCGGGCAGGAAAGACGGGTTCTTCTTTGCTAATGCGCTGACGAGACTGTTTGAGCATATCGCGCATATTGTGGATGGCCACGGAGGACTGGTGGAAAGGCATTACGGCACGGGCAAGATGGTCAAGGTTATTGAGCGGCTGCAGATGGAAGCTGATGTACAAGGTGGCATCATTTTGGATTCTTGGAGCGACGAGCGGACGGTTGACAGGAGATTGACTGATGTCAGGAGTTATCCTTTCTCGTTTCTGGTGCAGAGCTTCTTGGGATCTCAGAATCGTGGGTTTGGAGGAGGAGCGCCTCGAGTGAACTCGCCTGCTGTTGGTGGTACTAATAATGTTCGCAACAGCGAGGACGAGGGTGTCGATATGAAGGAAGTGGATGCCTTGCTGAACGAGATTGCTGTCATGCTTGGACGATGGTCCCTATACTCTCGGTTTCTCGCTGGAAAGTGCAAGGTAGGTTCTGGTTCTGGTCATAGTGATATGCGCGCTATGGAGGCTAACTGAGACAGGAACCTGACTCTCCCGAAGATGCACCACTTACAATCCCCGATGTGCTCGTAAAGTCAAACCTGAGCAGAAAAATTTCAGCAAAGCTCGTGACACCATACAACGAGCTCACAAAATTCTTCTTCCGCCGGTCCGTCGAGAAGGCTTTCCAGCTCGACGAGTTTCCCACCGGCCTCACCCTCAATCCCCAAAGATCTATAGAAAGCAACCCGCCCTTCATCATTTCCGCAGTTGACGATGTCATGTACATCGTCAATACCATCATCCAAAAGTCCATCACGACCTCCCAGCGAGATGTAGTGAAGGAAGTCATCCCTTCCATCTCCAGTCTATTAGGAACAGACTTTGTCGGCATGATCCAGCGGAAAATGCGCGACGAATACTACCCAAGACCCAATGTGCAGGGTGGGTTTCCCCCCGAGGACAGAATCATCGCCTTCATCGTCCTCATTAACAGTCTCGACATGGCCAACGATTATCTCGCACGTATCATCACAGGCACGTCATATACTCCATCATCAGACCAGCAAAACGGCACTCCCGCCTCCCAATCGCCACTATCGACAGCCTTCCCTTTCAAATCAGATGCCCAAGAAGTACTCACCCGACTGAACAACCTCAACACCTCAGTTACTGCCAAAATTACCGAACTTCTCAACGAGGGCCTCCGAGTCCTCTTCAGTCAAGTGGTCAAGCCCCGTTTGCGGCCAGTTCTGACTGACACTTTCCGTGATGCGGATTATACCTTGACTGAAGACGAACTTGCTGAGATCCTTGCTCAGACAGATGAAATAACGGAGGAAGAACTCCTCGAAGAGGTTCCACGCCGGTTTGAGGCAGGATGGGACGCGCTCATGAAACCCATTGGCCGCCTACTTACCCCAAGAACTTTCACTACTTTGCTGGACCTGACGGCCGATTACTTGGCTAAAATTCTGTGGAAGCGGGTGGAGAGCTATGCAGGAGGCAGAACGAGCGCTTACGGCGCGATAAGGATGGAGAGGGACTTTGGCGGGATAATTGGTACGATAAGTAAAGGAAACTACGCCGTCAGGGAAGTGTTTGCAAAGGTCAGCCAGGCGTTGATGGTTGCGAATATGGAGGAGGAAGAATGGGAGGAGTTGTTGATGGAGGAAGAAGAAAACGGGGGGGATGATGGAGGGATGCAGTGGGTGTTGACTGAGGAGGAGAGGAGGAGGGCTAGGACTATTGTCAAGGTTTAAAATGAGCGTGGTGACACACGGGGGGAGGGGGGTTTTAATGATCATCTTGTTTATTTTATGATTCACATCAAAAAGATTAGATTATTTTCACGGTCGGTTTCTTTTAGTTGTTACAAAAGTAGAGAAGGGCGAGGGTGCTTGAGGGGCATGATATAGTTGATACAAAACAGGTAACTCGGAGTCATAACCCGCCGTCTACTTGGTTTCTTAAACATTTGGATACTTTCAGAAGTGCCAAATTTACGAACCTCGCCACGCCTTTTGCCTTTACTAGCTAGTTCACGGGCCGCCAGTTGATTCCAACATCGGCGGGTGCATCATGCCAGGGAGCAACATTCTCTGTCGCTGCAGCCTGTACTGCGGTCGGATAGGCATAAGGCTGCTACCGCGACTCGACAGGAGAGTGGATAACGAGGTGGATAGATTTGAAACTCTCGCTGTTCCTCGTCCGGAGGTAAAAGCGGGATTATAAGACTAATACGATTAATTTTAATCGCGTGGGGGGGGGGGGGGGGGGGGGGGGGGGGGGGGGGGGGGGGGGGGGGGGGGTCTTGGGGGTGTTTTATTTTTTTTTTATAAAATAATTTCATTTTAATTTAACCCCCCCCCCCCCCCCCCCCCCCCCAAAAAAAAAAAAAAAAAAAAAAAAAAAAAAAAAAAAAAGAAGAAAAAAAGATCACTTCGTTCGAGGTTACAGCTTGAGGTAGATAGATCCAAGATGAATAAATGCACAAAATCATTTCATAGACTCATAACCCATATGTGACAATAACCAATATGCCATAAATACATTCAGCTTTTTTTTCACTCAGATCCCATACTCACAGGAGGAGTCATGACCCCAAAAATCTTCCTCACAACGTCTTCACTCACATCCTCCGGCTTCGACAACGTCTTGCCTATCAGCCCGACGCTAAAAACCGCCCCATAACTTTCCGTCGCCACGGCCAGCACGCCCGGTTTCGTAGCCGACACCCAGTACAACCCGTGCAAGAACAGCGCAACCGCAGGACCAACCCACGACAGCGCCTCAAGGTCTCTAAACTCGTCCGAGAGATACAGAGATGCATAATTCTCAAAACTCAACAGGTTCCCCTTCCTCAGTCTCTGCACCGTAACCGACGACAAAAGTCCTCCTCGCGCCGTCCCTTCCTCCTCTTTTCCCCACACCAAGCCAGCAGCTTCAGTATCGCTTTCAGCAGAATCCGGAGTCTGCGGCTGTTTCCCGATCAACCAGCCGACCTTGCTCACAGCCGACTGCAAGTTCGCGTTCGATGTTACAAACTGGGCATTCTCATTTGCTTTCAGCGACTTCTCAAGCTCTTCGCAGAGTAGATACAAGAACCGCCGAAACGCCATGCGCCGTCGAGACTCCTCTGAAATATTGATCAGAGCCGCCAACCTGAGAAACACAACGAACCCCTGGGGAGGGTGCCGCAGCAGCGGCGATGGCGGCTGCACCAGTATATTACCTTGATGGCCGAAATACTCAGCTCCGCTCGCAGTATCCAACTCCTCAAAGTGCCTGGCCAAAACATTCGATAATGGCCATACCATGGATGGCTGCGGGGCAGCGGGAGAGGAAAACGGCTGGGATAGCTCGCGTGTCGACATGATGGAGTGCAAGAGATCATGTGCCGTCCACTCAACCGCCTCACGGAAGGTTTTGCTCGCCTTCGCGGCTGCCGCGGCGCTGGCGAGGTCAACGCTCGTTTGGGGCGGAGGGTTGGGCTGACCATTGAGGGGAAGAATAGCTTGTGAGGTAGTGGGAAACTTGAGTAAATCTAACTCCGCTAGTATCAGCACCGAGAGGAAAACCTGCGGCAGGTCAACCTTCGCAAAGCGCCTCTCGAATGCGGTGTGTAGTATGGAGCAGATAGCCTCGCTGTTGTCCTGAAATCGCACCATAGGGAGGGCGGCGGTTATGCCAAAATTGTGAGGACCAACACGGGTACAAAAGACTGAGCAGGGGTCGCAGACGAGCATTGGTACCATTGGCTGCTTCTGTTGCTGGGAGAAGTTGAGCAGTGAAGGGGTTGCTGAAGCCGATGGGGCCTGGGCAAGAACACTAGCTGTCTCGGGGAAGTGTCCCATCGCCAGCGGGAAGGTGAGCTGGGTGCAGTTTCCGGGCAGAGGACAACCTGGCGTGCTACCAGGGTTAGGTGTGGGTGGCATGGTTTGAGCTTTGCTTGAAGCATGAAAGAGCTAGGCTAGAGTGATACCGCTGGCGCCGCAGAGTGGGCAAGTGCCCTTGAAGCTGCCAGTCGTTTCTCTCAGTCCAGTTGTGTAAAGCAAGCCGCGAAGTGACTCGTCAGTGGTCCCTGCTTCCCAAGCGCGCCAGGCTGCTTCTTGAGGGCTTAGATATGGATGTGGTGCACTGATTTCGGCAGCATTCCTCCGTCCTGGTGCTCCCGGAGGCTCCATTGACGCGAAATACTTTAGGTCTTGTAGATATCCAGGTATGGGCGCCGGGCTGGCCGATTTCCATCGCGTCAAGTCTGGTGAGCTAAGTGATGTGCTCGAGTCGATAGGACTGTAAGAGCTCGCCGAGGCCATTCCAATGAGGTCCAGCCGCTGTCTAGCCATGTGGATCTGCTGCTGGAAGCCGGAAACAAAACTCTTCATGTTTTTTAGATATGCGGCTCTGAGACGCGTTTGCAAAGTTTCTGGAGGAGGCTGGCCCCGGACAAGAAAATCGATTCGCTCTGCAAAGATTAACCCGGCTCTGTCGGAATCCGGTCGCGCTTTTGAGAGAAGATTGTCAGGATTTATGGTCTGTTGTTGCACCCATTGGCGGAACTGGTCGGGTTAGTTCCTGGCCTGCATAGTCATGCGGAGACTCTCGAGGTTTTCTGGATTATTAAATATCTTCCCAATCTCCTCAGGATTCAGTCGGTTGGCAAAAAGGTCGTCCATGTTGATGACTAGAGAGTATTGGAGGACCATCTCGTTGACACCAAGAGTTTGCGGCTTGGGGATGGCAACATCCGCAAAATCTGTCACCGAAACCTGCGGTAAGGTATCCCACTGACACGAGGAATCGAAAACTGGAGGCTGCTTCCCTTTCAGTAGCACGTTGAAGGTCCCTTTGGTCTGCATGACGCGCAAGTCACCATTCGTTTCGTTGCAAAACAGGAATGCGCAGTTGGGTACAACGGCAAAGACGCCTATGCCCACCGAGATGTCACAGCTTGCTGGCCCGGTATTGGGGTTGCCGAAGATGACAACCACACAGCAGATACCATGAACTCCATGAAGAGCAACATCACTGGCGAACTTGGCGCGAATATCTGCGTCAATGAGACCATCTGTCATCATGAACCAAAGGGACGATTGTTTGAGGGCCGCCAAATGTGTACTGCTTCTTAGGATGGCGCCAGGATCGGTGCCGCCGTGGTCTTCAACTTGGTTAAGCTGGCCGAGGCTGCGGATGGGATGAGCTGTATGGTCCCACGGCAGCACTTTGGCCTGGAAGCGAGCCTCCGCTGACAGCAGGTTTGACATGTCCCGGATGAACTTTTTCTCGGCATTGAGAGTCGCGCCATATGTGCTGCCTGAGATGTCGATGGCGAAAGAGACAACTGCGTCACGGAAACGCAGGCATTCGGAGACAGTCGAGCGCCGCCACGGGTGTTCCATTTTTGCTGTTGACATCGTCGCAGCCGAATAAAGCTCTCAGGCACGTTGGGAGTATCCCCCATCATCCCACGGAAAGGGGGGTGGTCTAGACATCTTATATGCTTCCAGTTGTTTGTTGTGCTACAACAAGTTGTTGGTCAGGTTCAGGTCGTCCATCACCTTGGGTTGTTTTGTTCATGACTAACTGGGCTTTCGTGCACACCTGGAGACGCAGCTCTTTGAGAGCAAGTTTTTATTAGTTTGATCCATACAAAAATTGAGTCGCGACTGCCAAAGGTGATGGATGGGAACCCTTTTGAAACGGCTCAAGCAGCCACTTATACCCCTCCCGCACAGTCACCCCGCCTGACCTTTCATCCCTGCCGGGGACCATCAGTCTCACACGTCGACCAACAGCATCTTCACATCTATTCCTCACAAAACTATTCTAGACCTTATCTCAACTATATCATTACTCTTTTGCGTCCTTGGAAACAATCAATACTAGTAATCAATTTGCTCATCAAAATGACGTCCAAATATGATGACTCCCTCCTCCTCCGGTGCTGGCGCCAACAATCCTGTTCCTCCTGTCTCGACACCAAATCCTGTAACTGGTGTCCCTTTGTATGCATATCTCCCTATCATCTCTTTCCAGTGAACATCCATTACTGATACCTGCCAACAAAAGACACAATCGTGCACCCCAAACACCTATGCCATTCCTCTCCTCGCTCCAGCTTACGACGAAAACATATGCCCTCACTGGGCTGAACGATGGGAAGTTCGGACTAGACCTCTAGGATGCCAGGTCTCAACCATCACCGCTCTCAGCGTCATCAGCTCGGTCTTGTCAACCCTAATGGTTATGGGTCTCATCTGGCTCATCTTCCTGACCACCAAGCGGCTCAAGAGGCGGATTAGTAGTCAAGACTGGGGCGCGAACGGCGAGGATCAAACTTGGCTCAATTACGCACGCGGTTGGAGGATATGGGACCCGCGAGAATGGGGAAGCACATCAACAGCGACAGGAAACCAACATCTCGGCAGGACATCAAGCGAACAAGACCCCTTACTTAGTACACCGACCACGAGAAACAGTTCTTGAACAAGAATCATTTCATTTCATTCAACTTTGTAGGATAGAAAGTGGTGGTGGTTACCCACTGCTAACAGGTGGGATAATCGCCACCTCGTCCCCTTCCTTAATCACCATGTCCTCTCCCTCAGCTTCCACATCTACATACGTCAGGTTCACCGTCACCAAACCGGACTCCAACACATTCTCCTTTATCCCCTTGTACCGCTCCTCAAGCAAGCCAAACAGCTTGCTCAGAGGCAGCGGCGCGGGGAGGGACTCTGTATTTTTCAGAGTGTACGAGCTGGCGCTGGCAAAGTAGAGAATATTGAATTGCCCTGCTTCTGCTGCAGCTGGTTTCGAGGACGTCATCTTTGTGAACTAGATCAAACAAATTCTGGTTATTTGTTAGCTTCCAACTTTTCCGATAGAAGAAATGAGTGTAACAAATATGAGTTGCTTTTATGTCTCAGAGATCTTGGTAGAAAAATTGTAACATCACAAAAGTTCAGACAATTGTGCATTTTGGTTTTTCATCATATGACAGGGAGTGTTTGTGTTGAGGAGAGGACTGAATAAAAACTTACGTTGAATGTGGTTGATGAGTGATGGAGAAGAGGAGTGGAAAAACCCCTCCACGGTCAATTGCCCGAGATAAGGTCTTCTTCCCTCCTCTTCTCCATCACGTGCAGCAAAGCCGCTGCTGGTCCCAAAAAGATACTCTTCATGACAAGAAATAATGTCTGCTATGTTTGGATAGTATCTTTATGAGACTCCGGATGCCATTGCACCCAGCAAGCTTTGCAAGTTTTGCATCGCTTGCGAAGCTGTTGGACCAAAGTGGTGGTTTGGGGAATGTGAGGAAGGTGAAAAAATGTTGCTGTCAAAGCTTCTGGCAAATTTATCTCTGAGAGCTTGAGCTTCTAAGCAATTTGATTGGTTTAGCAAAATCAAGTGGGGCTAGATCAACGGCTGCCGGAGTCCAGGCACCCGGGCCAAGCTCATCCCCGTCATCAGGGTTAGGGGATCGAGGGGACTTCCAAGCATGAGATTATTGAGATGGGTGTTTGGATGTCTCTCTTGTTTTTGTCTTCGTCCGCTAACATATATGTTTGATTGGCATAAATATGGGTATCACTGCAACATACATACGACTGCCTCGCTCAAGACAGCTTAGAGATTCTATCCTCAAGATCCTTCACCCACTCCGAAATCACCTCCATGTTCTTGGCTCTCGACGCATCGCCATCCCTAATCGCGCTTTCCAACTTCTCCAGGCCCTCTCTCCATTGCTGTATATCGGTAGCCATCTCAGCTTGCTTTTGTTCCAGTCTTTGAAGAGTCTCTGAGGCGGTGGCGGCATCTGCATGGATCATGCGCAAAGACCTAAGTCGATCAAGCAATGGCGGGAGCAGAGGGCTAAGATTCTCAATGGTTGGGATTAGACCATAAAGTGCATTGATCTTTGCCATCTGCTCTGAATCCTCCTGAGTGGTTCCCTCAACTGGTGTAGGCGACGCTCCGGCCTGGATAAGGGCCTCCTGAGCTTGTCTGGCGTTCTTGCGAGCCTTCTCCAGATTCTGCGCCTCCTGCGTCAATGTTCGTACCCGGCGGCTGATGGCGTCCAAAGTCGGCGTCGTAGCCTCAGACAAGGTCGAAACTTGGCGATGGAGGTTCTCCACCATGGGTATAACAGCTCGTGGAAGGCCCTTCGAGTCAAATTCGGGCATTGCCGCTGAGCCAACTCCCAGGGCCTTCTCCAAAAATACAAGGCGGCTGTCAAAGTCGGCTGCCTTGGCAAGAGCATGCGTCTGCTCATATGTCGGCGCATAAGTGATGGTGTAGCTGGTGCCGGCTCCGGCCTCTCCACCTACAGGTTCCCCAGCAGATGCTGTGGCAGCCGGAGCCGGTGCAGGGATGCTTCTGGTAGGTCGAGGCTCATCCAGTCGAGATATCTCTTCCAGGGTTTTGCTGAGAGACTCAATTTCTTCGTCCTGCTCAGTGACTTCGCCCTCGAGCTTGTTCTCAGCTGCCTTTTGCTTTCCATATTCTTCCTTGGCCTCTTCGATCTCCCGCTTCAGTCTCGCAATCTTTCGTGCAAGGTTTCGGGAATCGTCCTCGTCGCTAAGATCCCCAAGTTCCTCGGTCCCATCCTCCAGAACCCGGTGCCGTCGACTTGAAGCTTTGTATGACTTTCGTTTGCCATTCACGCGATCTGAGAAATCCACATTGCTCGCATCTACGGATGCTGGCATGAACCGTGACCGGGCCTGATCTAGCCGCAAACGAGAGCGGGAGATGGCAGCAACATCGTCTTCGTCTTCATCGTACTCATTCTCGGAAGGTGATCGTACAGTGGTGGGCTGCAATGCTTATCAGCCTACGATTTCGGTGTGGCAGCTTATGCAACTCACCGGAACTGTAGAATTATCGTCGGTGAGCTCTGGGGTCTCGTAGATATCGGGCGCC
The DNA here is from genome assembly GCA_033725935.1 of Cladorrhinum sp. PSN259. NCBI lineage: Eukaryota > Fungi > Ascomycota > Sordariomycetes > Sordariales > Podosporaceae > Cladorrhinum > Cladorrhinum sp. PSN259. The sequence continues at coordinate 25,716 of MU867110.1, forward strand.
GAGTCCTGGCAAAGGAACCTTAGTTAGCACAATTGGACATTCTAGAGACATATATCAAGAATGCTCACCAGATCCGGCAATGCCGCATACTTCCTGTTCGAAGCCATTATCACCTGTCAGGTTCACCTTGAAAACAGATTTTCTGCTGTTTGATTTGCTGGTCTGTTGGGTGGTGTTGACAACGGCAATGTCCCGTTCAGAGCTAAGCATTGGCGCTGTTTGGCCGCAGCTAGGGGAGCTGTGGCCCGAGCTTGTGGGTGGCCACTGGCCAGGGGCCTAGTCCCCCTCTTTGAATCCCTGGCAGGCGCGACGCGTCTTCTGAGTGGTCATGTCACGACTTCACAATTGTGGAAATATTCATGGCTCGGCGGATCATTTGTCTGCCTGGATGAATCGATTCGGAATCGGTTCAGAATCGGTTATTAGGGTCAGCTTAGGTTTCCGTTTCTTTAAGCTTGTCTTTCTATCATGCCTTTCTGTTCTTCTTTATCATTTTTCTGATGCACGCTCCTTTTGAGAGGAACTGTTTGTTCACGCCAGCTGTCTCAGGGTTTTAAAGTTTGCCCGTCAGCGCAGACAGAGGTTACCCCACGACGATTCCATGCTTACACCTTCAGTAAAGCGCCCATCTGTGATGCAGGCCTGAAGGCCCTTCCCTTTACAGCAACAACTGGCAAATTTCGACATGTCTGCATTTCAGAACAGGAGGGTCGGGATGAGCCGATCCAGTGGTCCTCAACAGTCTTTACTGAAAAAATTCAGAAAACCGTTCGCCGAGCCTAAGAGTGATGATCCTCCTCTGGAAGAATCTCAACTCTCGCAAACCCATGGGCCGTCAAATGATAAATCTGCAAAAATCTCGGATCCCATAGAAGATGATGGGTTCGGGGATCTGTGCTCACCGTATCGCTCAAAGGATGAGGGGCAGCGAATCCAAGCGCTACCGGAACGCTCACCTTTGCCCACGAAAGCAGAGGAAGACGACCCAGACTTTTGGGGATCGTCTAGGTATAATGGGCAAGACCCATTCAATTCACCAAAGAAAGACTTGGAGGTTGAGCATTGCACCGATGCTTCACACGCGACAATCAAACAAGAAAGCCCAAGACGGGAAGCAGGTCATACCCAGGAGAAATGGACGATTGACGTTGACGATGATGAAGACGCCGCGCCCTTGGATTTGGAGGACTACGAAATACCCACGGTTTTGACCGGAAAGACCAAGGAAGGTTCAATTAAAAGGGGAACCCGTGGCAAGAAAAGAGAAGATGTTTCGAATAAACGCGCCCCATCATCGGACAGTGAAAGCTCAGATGACGGTGCTGCCTCCAGCCGAGCAAATATCAGGTCGACCAACTTCCAACCCGAAGGGCGGAAAAAGTCATCACGGCCCTTGGGAGACATTGCAAGCTCTCAAGGAAGCTCAGGAGGGAAGCGACCGCTGCCGCTAAAGCGTGCCAGCTCACAGGGGCATGGTCTTGACGCCACCTACAAAGGCCCAAAAAAGAACGACAAGAACAATTCTCCAGACACCAAAGGATCAGGAATTCGTAAGAGGAAGTCCGCGGGGGACGAGGAATCTGACATCTCATTGCCCAAAGCGGATTCGATGGCTGACACGAGCTTCAAGAGCTTTGGAGGTTCCCGCGTTGGCAAATCCGTGATAGAGACATTTGGACAAAAAGCCCGGGAGAGGGAACAGGAGAAGAAGGTGAGAGAGGAGGAACGGGCCTCGAAGAAGGTGAGGAGGGAGAAGAAGTTCAAGAAGAGGGAGCCGAGTTCAGAGCCGGAAAGCCCCAAGAGGAACTTTGTGATTCCCGATCTCATCAAATCCGATGAGCCATCCTCCCCAATGCATGCACCACACTCCGAAGTTCGAGGTGCGGTCCCCCTTATGCACAGCTCATCGCCAGTAAAAAAACCACCATTATACATGATTCCTTCCAGGCTAGAAGACACCGATCCCAGCAGCCCTGAGAAATCACAAGGACAAAGTTGGAAGCTACCAGCCGACTTATCTGACCTTGAGGAATTGAGTTGGCTCAACTCTCCCGCAGCAAAAGACGCTCTTGCAGGTTCTCATATCTTACGCAACAACTCTGCCTCACCACTCACAGAACTTGACTCACCCTCGCTGTCTGACTCAGCGCCGATATGTCCCCTCTGCAAGAAGGAAGTCAATAGGCAGTACTTGGCCGACTACACAAAGAAACACCCAGTTTGGACGGTTCACACCATGCAAAGTTTCTGCAGAAATCACACCAAGAAGTCTGCCGAAGCCTTTTGGGATGAGAAGGGTTATCCTGCAATCATGTGGCGCAAGCTTGATGAAAGAATATCCGAACACGTACCCCTACTACGCTCCATACTCGAAGGCAAACAATCATCCCATTACAGCGATTTGTTTCAAGACAAGATCAAATCGGGCCAGAATCGCACTCTACTCAGATCAGACAAACTCAACTTGACTCCGGGTTACTACGGCATCAGAGGTCTGAGGCAGATGTCTGAGAATCTAATTCATGAGTTCTCGGCTATTTTGAGGAAAAGAGCACTTGAAGACAACTTAATTGGTGCGCGCGGGTATTCGACGTACTTGCAGGCTGTGTTGGTGCCGGAGCTGGGGGTGAGACTGATCATGGATGATATGAAGATTCAGGAAGAGGAGGCGAGGAAGGTGCTTGGGGAGAGCAGTTGGGTTGGGGAGGTATTGCATGATGAGGTCGCTGATGTTGTACAGGAGTCCGATGAGGAGGAGGAGAGGGAGAAGCAGGATCGCCGAATAAGGCCATGATGAGGGGGACGGCTAGGGATATATATATCATATTTTTATTGTTCTGGCCGTGGTAGAAACAAAGGAGACTCAGAAGCGGCAAATGATTTTCGTCAGGGAGTGATCTATTTTGGTCAAATTGGGAGAGATAGCGGAAAGGGGGTTTGTTTGGCTGGAGTTGCTGGTTGAGTTGATATTTTGCATTGCTGAAACCTTGCTTTTTCTTACGACTCTTGGTGTGGTTCGCGGATCACTTCGGGGAAATGAAGTGTGTGGCGAAGAAGAAGAAGAAGAAGAAGCGATATGACTGGAAGATTAGCACGCTGTTGCAGAAAGATTTAAATTTAGAACCGTAGGCTGCACTTGTTGTGTGGTTTTTTTTGACATTGCAATTATTGCTTTACTTTGTTTTGTACAAGATATAGATCATATCTCAGGGGCAGCCCCATGTTTCTTTTCACTCCTCATCCTCCTGATCATAACTCACAAGTGTATACGAAAGTCAAGCATTTCGTTCTTATCACAGTAGAACAAAAAGTATGACGAGTAGAAATCAATGTTTCGGAGAGAAAAATCCATCAAAAATAAGGTGGCATTTTTGTTTCTGTTTGAGACCTCTTGCTCAAAGAGCAGATTGTTTCACCAACAAGGGGGCCAGGGGAGAAAAGATAGTGGACTTAAGCAGCAAGGGTTGGCGAAAATGCAACCAGCAATTCGAAACATCTTAACCAGAGACCATACATGTTTGGATTCGATCTGGGGGTTTCTTGCTTCGGGCAGGGGGAAGGGGGTCAGAAAGAAACACTTTGATATGGTCTGAGCTCCTCCATTCATAAAAAACATGGGGTACGTTATTAGGTAGAGAGGCGAAACTGTAAAGGAGGGGAAAATAGTGGTGGTCGGGAATGGACGGATGATGCTGGGATCATGACCTCGCAAGAAGAAAGTATCACCACCACTTTGCCTACCTACTGTAGCCAACCGAACAGGTTATCTCCCTCACTGTGTCTGACATATAACGCGCATCGGAGCTTTTGCCTTTATTTTGCTTAGTTTCTTTGAATCTACCTTCTCTATTTGGTTGTTTGTGTCGTATATTTGGTCTTTTTTTATCCGTCAGCCCTACAGTACACGACCTCTTTTTTCTGTGTTGCACCAAATATCAGGCAGGCAACGGGAACTTCTTTGATGTCCCTCCTCATAAAAATAGGGTCATGCATGAATACCAATTGGAAGCGAAGTTGCATTTTTATTCGGCATCTCTGCACCTCTTCTAATTCGTAAGCGATCCTCATCAACAAAAAGTTTTCTGTCGGCATACCTGAAATAGTCGACCCCGCCATTTGTTTTTGGTCACAATGTTGAAGTAGGCGGTGGGTGCGGAGAGGGGGTAGGTTGCTGTTAATGGCCGCCCGGTGACGCTGGTCGCGCAAAAGAGCACTGCTGCTGAGAGGGATCTCCAGGGGACCGGGCTCTTGTTCGACCCTAGCAGCCCCGGGGAAGCCCCACCAAACCGCGAATGGTTCAAGGAGGGGTTTCTTGAGGGGCTGACATGAGCCGTCACCGATGCTAGCCTTCAGCACTTTCCAAGTCTCCTGCCAGTTAAATCCATGAGCTGACCAGCGGAGAGGTGGACAGTAGGGGTTAGAACACTGTTTGCCGTCGAGACATGGGGCACAAAAGTAAGGAGCCTTTGAGAGGCACAAGACGTCTGCGGCGGTGGCAATTAATGCAACTCGACTTGGACTGGACGGGACGGGTCCGGAAGAGGCTTCACCTCCCTCCAGCTGCACAGTCCGTGTCCACGTGGAAGCCCGAAACCATCGACACAGTATGATACAGTATTTTAGATCTAAAAAAGAAACAAGGAAAGAGGAGGTGTGGAGTAAATGGCTGAGATCGCGAGGACTTGCAACTTGTCGTAGCGATCTTGACCTGTTCTTTGTTCAAGCTGGGGGCGGGAGGCTGGAGGGTTGAAAGCTTGAAGCTTGGCCGTCGTTGAACGGATGACTCTGAGGGAAAACATAGTTGAAGGCTTCAGATTCGCGGAAACGGATCACCATGTGGGCAAGCGAGACGGCGGACGGCAATGAGGGGAGGGTCGCTCTCAATCAGTCATAACAAGCGAAGATTCCTTTGACAGTTTTCGGAACCGGGAGGCACGATGATAAGAGAAAAAGCAGAACCGAAATGGTCACCGAAAGGCTTCAACCGGGACTGAGCGGGCAGTGAGATGAGAGGCCAGTTTGGTCGGCGAATGATCCCACGTTCCCGAAAGGATCGCTTGGAAGGGTCAGAAAATTTGGGACCGGTGGGACGCGGATGCGTAATTCAAAATGCTACTGTTCTGGTGAATCGAAGGAATCATTTTTGCGCTTTCTCATTCTTTTAATGTTGCTGGAGAAAGATGACACTCCAAGTTGGCTGTTTGAATTCGAGATGGGATCCACAGGCGCCTTGGCGATGTAATGTGCACGGCTCATTTGGCAGCCCCCCTCGAGTTTCTGATTTGCGGTCCAGATCCGGTCTGCAAGTACCTTATCCAATATAAGGTACATAACTGTAGCGTACGGACTACAGTACCTGTTCTGTGCTCGGAACTTGAAGTAATATCTCGCCTTGGAACAACAGGATAAAGAACTCGTTTCGTAAATACTTCGTGCGACTTTCATATCCCCACCACCGACTGTTCAAAGCTTTCCATCCTCTTTCCCATCTATGGTTCAAGGTTGCTGGGGTCCTCAAAGGGATGTGGGTCTCGAGCAACGAGGTACAAAGTACCAAATCCCAAAGATATGAAACCCATGCACCGTGAATTCGAAATACACGGCGGGATGCATCTGGCCAATTTCTCCGATCAAAGAAAGGTAAATCACATCCAACAAGTGCATTAGCTCAAACCCCTGTGCGAGTTGTAAAATCTGGGAAGCTAACATGCCAAGGGAAACCAAGACGCCTTAGGAATTGGAGGTCACGCACATCATCCATCTCGCACACGAAAGAAGTCCTCCAACTTCCATTTCAGGGAAGATCCAGCAAGAGATTGGGAGGCTACCTAACCAAGCAGGGCCCTCCCTCAGAAATATTGTATCTTCCCTCTCATCAGATGAGATCCCCCAGACAAGAAGGCGAAAGAAAAAAGGAAATAGTGCTACTGCGTAATTGCAATGGATGAATTGATTGATTCTTGATATCGTAACCTCGAAATGCGATAAAAATGGTATCCTCCAGCATCCGTCCGGTGGATCTCCGGCTGTGCGAACACCCAGACGGGAAGCCTTGCCATCACTCCTCCGGCATCCATGTCCCGGGCCACAGACCCAGGTCGGTGCTAGTGTAGCGAGTGTGGACTGTGTGGGCTGTGTGGGCTGTGCGGGCTGTGAGCGTCTCACACTTTTCGCCCATAGTATCCAATGATCTCAGTCTCATCCAATCTGTATACTCTGATTCGCATTATCGTGAGTAGAAGACCTTAGCCAGCGCACTCGGCCGCACATCACTATCGCTTCTCCCAAGAGACAAATTATTCTCTGAGACGCGGGCGATGGGATGACCTGACCTACTACCGGTCCCGACAGCCAACTGTGGAATGGCCTTCCGGCCCCATTTGAATTTGAATACGCCGTTTTGCGGATTGACCGATTCGACCATCCATACCTACTTCTAGTCAAGTTCTTTGTCCCCCAACTCCAGCTTCCTGCTGAGTTGTGACAATGCCACGGAATGACGCCAGTTCCCGCTTCAGCTCCATGACGGGCTCCAGCACCGACAGTGCGCGATCCAGCATCACTGTGAAGCCGCTGCCACTACCGCCTGTGTCGCCCTCGGCCAACATCAACAATGCCAGTACCCAGAGGTCTGCGTCGACATCTCAGAGTTCGCGGCGAGCTGCTCCTTCGCGCCTCAAGACCGACGAGAACGGCCAATTCACTCGGTGAGTGCTGGGGTGTAAAGCGTCGTGTTTGATTTGCTGCTGCGTGTTTTCTCTCCATCTGGATCCTCCGTCCCATTCCCCGCCCCCTCAGAGCGCGCATTGCTTCTTCCATGCATGTCTCATTCCGCCACGCCTTGAACACCAACTAACGGGTGACTGCGTCTTTTGCGCCCTGCACTAGATCTTTCAAGGACTCCGATGCTCAAATATCCCCGACGTCTGCCTCTGGATCGCGCCTCGCCCTCTCGCCGTCCTCCACTATAACCTCGAATGCTTCGATCCGCGAGCACAGAATGAGCGACTTGGCCGACTACCGGCGCGATCTGGCCATTCTCGACCCCGCCGGCGGGAGATCATCGCGAAACCAACACAATAACCCTTCGACCGGTTCCCTAAGCCAAAGTCAGATCGCGCCCTGGATTCTGGCGGCAGGCGCCGTGGCCGCCACGCCAGCAGCAATGGGACCGATACCTACCAGCTTCTACAATGACTCGACCGACAACCTGTCAATCAACTCGCAGGTCTCTCCCGGCGTCCGACCTGCCACGACACGCCCGTCGCAGACCTCTGGTACCAGCGCGGACTCCCCAGAGCTGTCATACTTCTCAGATGAACGGCGCCCGTCGATCGCAAGTATAACTACAACGGCAAGCAGCCAAGGTTCGAGGACCAGCGGGCCAAGGGGAGGTTTTAGGAAGCTCCAGGGCTTCTTCGGCGAGGAGTTTCCCGGCCGAGATTCATCAGAGATCAGCCTTGCGCATCCCGCAGGGAAGGAGCATCGGTCGCATTCATACAGCAGCCACGTCCGTCCACACAGAGATCGCAATTATTCAAACGCCACGGATCATGGCAGGGACGCCTCCCCAGCTTCCAGGCCTCGAACCCCGGTGCCGGCGCCGGAAGTTGTACCATTTCTGTATCAGGAAGCCGATGTAGGTTTTGACCCCACATCTAATTACCCCTTATCTGTTTTTGTTTCCCAAGACATGTGCATCCTTCCCTTTGAAGCCTATGTTTCTTAGCTCGTCGCTTCATGTGTGTCGCGTCGCTTTAACCCTAACTACATCTGCCTTCATTTACCTATCTTACATAGCTATTCCCATGCCTCTAATGTTTCCACCCCGTCTGACCTCCGATTCCTAGGATATCGCCCGGTACGGCGAGGCACCGGTTCGAGATATTCTTAGCGGACCAGATCGTGATCGCTACGCGAATAACGAGAGCTCCCAAACAAATCCCCCAAAGACCTCATCATCGGGCAGGTCCGGCCATTCGATTGTACACCTGCCCGGCCACCACCACAGGCACAACAAAAGCAACGAGGATCCGAGATCCCTCCGCCCCACAATCAGCCGAGAAGATTCAACTATCAGTGCCGCTGCAAAGGACCGCAGTGGCTCCGCTACCATGTATGGCGCGCGATCCCGAGCACAGAGTCCGGCGCCGAGTGGGAATGGTGGGTACTGGGGTCCCAAGAACGGCAGCGCCGATGGCCAGACTTCGCCGGGTCACCCCAAAAAGAGTATATTCACTCGCTTGCGGGGCAGAAACAAGGACAAGGACGACACTTCTGAACTAAGAAAGCTTCCCTCTTCGTCCCACTCTCTTCAATCACGACCTTCCAAGCAGGAACTGCCGCGGTCTGATGGACAGTCGATGCGGGGGCTAGAATGGAAGGCGGGCATTTCTGATCCCCGCGACGGATACCGTTCAGAGCTTTCCCGACAGATCACGGGGATAGGCACGTTCAACAACAAGTTCTCTCTGTCAAAGAAGGCACGTACAGCCACTCAGCAGGATGATCTTGACGATTCGATTGGTCCTACCGATAGGCACGATCGTGGGACCGTTTTCCACCTGGACACAAACCTTAATGACATGGCGGGTATCTTGAGCAAACCACAACCTCTTACTCCGCTCGATGCCTCGGATTTTTTGAAAGGCTTTGACAACGACAACTCGAGTATGGCACCAACAACTGGCAATCCCCACAGCGCGTGGAATGCTCCGGACAGCTGGGCCGTTCGCCGTGACGAGGAAGAGGCCGCAGCACAGCCAATCGACATGGACGACCTAGGCAGCCCACCGAGACCCGAGGAGAAGCTAGCTAACTACTGCATCCGTGTCTTCCGAGCCGACGGCACCTTCACGACCCTTCAGCAGCCCCTCCTCACGAGCGTGTCTGATCTTGTCAATCAGATCGTACGGAGAACCTATAGAGAAGAGGATCCCAAACAGTACAAACTTCTGCTCAAGAAACATGGCCTTTACCGGGTCCTACGGGACCAGGAGCGTCCATTGCTCATTCAAAAGCGAATGCTCGAGCAAGTTGGCTTCATTGAGCGGGACAGAATCGAGGAGTTGGGCCGCGAGGACAACAGCTACATCTGCAGGTTCCTTTTTTACTCTGTGAATGACAAGGCCTGGGAAGTTATGAACCAAGCGGATTTCCTCCGAGGGCAAAAGGGACATATCGACCTCTCTGGGCGGAACCTCACGCAGATTCCAGTCATGCTCTACCCGAGGGCGGCCGAGATTATATCACTCAACTTATCCAGAAACCTTTCGCTCGAAGTACCGCGCGATTTCATAACATCATGCACGAACCTCCGAGACATCAAGTATAACAACAATGAAGCCCGCATTCTCCCGCTGAGTTTCAACTCGGCGAGTAAGCTTACTTACCTGGATGTCAGCAATAATCGTCTCGAGTCGCTCGACAACTCCCAGCTTCACCGACTTAGCGGCCTCCTCAAGTTGAATTTCGCAAACAATAAGCTTAAAGACCTGCCCGAACATTTTGGGGCCTTTTCGGCGCTTAGGACTCTGAACATATCCTCCAACTCGCTTGAGCATTTCCCCAGCTTCTTGACCAACCTGGAGAGCCTCGTTGATCTTGATCTTAGCTTCAATCTCATCAGGGGCTTTCCAGAAGCCATTGGGAATATGCGGAGCTTGGAAAAGTTTGTTGTTACCAATAATCAGCTGTCGGGCACCTTACCGCACACCTTCAGAAATTTAGGCAACCTTCGGGAGCTGGATATTAGGTACAATCAGATCACCAGCATCGATGTTATCGCTCAGCTCCCCAAGCTGGAGATTCTCTCAGCCACTCACAACGCGGTTTCTCAATTCAGCGGCAGCTTTGAGAGAATTAGGAGTCTCAAGCTGAACTACAATCCGCTGACAAAGTTCGATATCAAGACACCTGTACCCACTCTCAAAGCGCTCAACTTGTCGCATTCGCAGCTAGCGAGTATTGACGAGTCTTTCAACAACATCCCCAGTTTGGAACGACTTGAGTTGGACAAGAATTACTTTGTCTCTCTACCGAATCAGATCGGAAATCTCAGAAGGCTGGAGTTTTTCAGCATCGCCCACAATTCAGTGGGTGAGTTGCCTCCCGAGCTTGGTTGCCTCAAAGAGCTAAAACGGCTTGATGTGCGCGGAAACAACATTAGAAAGCTGCCAATGGAACTTTGGTGGGCAAACAAGTTGGAGTATCTCAATGCCTCCTCGAATATTCTGGACGCCTTCCCAAAGCCTGCTTCGCGTGAGCCCCAGCCTCCTGGCGACGGGAACAACAACACCAATGGTGTCAATGGTAGGCTCGGACTGCCGACGGGTAATAGCAATGGTACCCTGGGCAGCTCCCTCTCACCGAATCCCAGTACGGAAGAACTTAACGGGGATCCTTCTCGCCGTCCCAGCCAGGCGTCTAGCAGCCTCCTTAGCGTTGGATCTATCCCAGGTTCTATCCCAGGGGATAGGAAGCCCTCAATGGTCGCCATGTACGGTAAGGGCGGACGTAAGACTTCCATAGTCTCGAGGAGCACCGCACAGGGCAACCCAGGGATGATAACGCCGACGAGCAGCTCTAGGAAGGACTCCAATATCCACAATCAGCGGTTGACCAATACCTTTGCTGGTTCTCTTCGCCACCTTTACCTTGCGGATAACCAGCTGGATGACGATTGCTTCGAACAGCTCGTAATGCTGGAGAACCTTCGTGTTTTGAACTTGTCGTACAACGATCTTAACGACATGCCGCAGCGCTCCATCAAGAGCTGGCCACAATTGGTGGAGTTGTATCTCTCGGGCAACGAGCTCTCCAGCATTCCTGCCGACGACTTGGAGGATTACAGCATGTTGCAGACGCTACACATTAACTGCAATAAATTCACAAACCTACCTGCTGATATAAGTCGAGCAAAGAAACTGACAGTGTTTGACTGCGGTAGCAATTCGCTCAAGTATAACATTGGTAACATCTCATACGATTGGAATTGGAGCCTCAACCCCAACCTCAGGTACCTCAACTTGTCAGGAAACAGGCGACTCGAGATCAAGCACACAGCAGGCCATACGCTTATCAATCGCGAGCAGAAGGATCCGACAGACTTCAATACCCTCAACAACCTGCGGGTCTTGGGTCTGATGGACGTGACCGTGCTTACCAGCCTTCCTGATCAGAACGAGGATCGTCGTATTCGAACATCAGGCGCTCTAGCCGGGTACATGCCCTACGGCATGGCTGACACCCTCGGCAGCAAAAATGAGCATCTGTCAACGATTGACCTGGTCGTACCCCGCTACAATTCGAGCGATATGGAGACACTCCTCGGGTTGTTCGACGGCCAGGCACTCAGCTTCGGAGGTTCTAAGATTGCCAAGTACCTCCAGGAAAACTTTGGTCAGATCTTCGCGCATGAGCTGAAGGACCTGAAGCTCAGTACCGAAACTCCCGAAGACGCCCTGAGACGTGCTTTTTTGGCACTGAACAAGGAACTGATCGCCACAGGGACTCAGCATGCGGAGGAGAGGTCACTGATGACACACCGTGGTTCGACGGCCCCCCTTGTTCTTAGCAGGGAGGACCTCAACTCCGGAGCTGTTGCTACTGTTGCCTACATTCAGAACCAAGAACTCTACATCGCCAACGTTGGAGATGTCCAAGCCATGATGATTCAGTCAGATGGCCAATGGAAGATGCTGACGAAGAAGCATGATCCGGCCGATTCCCATGAGCGCACACGGATCCGCGAGGCGGGCGGTTGGGTTTCACGCAATGGGAAGCTGAATGATCTTCTGGAAGTTTCACGCGCCTTTGGATATCTCAATCTGATGCCCGCAGTGCAGTCAGCCCCGCATATCAGGCACCACACGATTGTAGAGCATGACGAGACGATCCTCATTGCCACCAAGGAAGTGTGGGAATACCTTCCTCCTGATCTGTTAGTAGACATCGCTCGGTCAGAACGTGGCGATCAGATGCGGGCTGCTCAAAAGCTCCGAGACATTGCCATGGCCTATGGATGTACTAACAAGATGATGGTCATGCTCCTCAATGTCTCTAATCTAAAGCAACGGAGAGAGCGCTCGCGTCAGCATAGAGGGCAGAGCATGTCGCTTCTCACCAACTTCCACGACGATCAGAGCCTCATGTTCTCGGGGCGCAAAACCAAGAAGAACAAGGCTGACGCGCCGCTTGACTCTAAGCTGCAGCGGCTGGAGCAAGAGGTCCCCGCGCCCATCGGCTTGATCGCAATTGTCTTTACAGACATCAAGAACTCTACACAGCTTTGGGAAACGTATCCCAACTCTATGAGGACTGCTATTAAGCTTCACAACAATGTAATGCGGCGACAGCTCAGGCGCATTGGTGGATTCGAAGTCAAAACCGAAGGAGACGCGTTTATGGTCTCATTTCCCACCGCGACGTCGGCATTACTATGGTGCTTTGCTGTGCAGATAAACCTGCTTCAGGTTGTGTGGCCATCCGAGATGCTTGCGTCCTCAAATTGCACACCTGTTTTTGACAGAGACAACAAGTTAATCTTTAGAGGTCTCTCGGTTCGCATGGGTATCCACTGGGGCGATCCCTTGGCCGAGCCTGATCCGGTTACCCGTCGTATGGATTACTATGGCCCCATGGTCAACAAAGCCAGTCGTATCTCGGCCTGCGCAGATGGCGGACAGATCACAGTCTCCTCTGACTTCATTGCTGAAATCCAGCGGTGTCTCGAGATCACGCACGAGACTTCGGAGATTGACGAGGATGAAGAAAACCTCAAGGCAATCAGAAAGGAACTGCGTGATCTGAGCAGCCAAGGATTCGAAGTCAAAGATATGGGCGAGAAGAAACTCAAGGGTCTGGAAAATCCAGAGTACATTTATTCGTTGTACCCCCACGCGCTAGCAGGCAGAATGGAGACACACAACAAACACGAACGGGAGTCGCAAAGCAAGGATGTTGCCCGTCCAAAGCCGGCCACTCTGAGCCCCGGCAGCGAGCTGGCGATCGAGGCCGATAACATTTGGTCTTTGTGGCGTGTGTCTTTGAGGCTTGAAATGCTTTGCAGCATCTTGGAGGATTCTGGCACCCGAAGTCTGCAGCCGCCCGAGACTGAGCTCTTGGAGATGATGAAACAACGGGGCGGAGAGCTCACAGAGTCGTCCTTGCTAAACTTTATGGAACACCAGGTTAGCAGGATTGAGGTACGTCTTTTTTGCATCTTTATTATAGGGAGAAAGCATGGCTAACTTTTCGTCTTTTAGACCTGCATTACTACACTTGCTATCCGACAAATGGTCATACAAACGTCACCTAATCCTAAAAACATTCTCGCACTGCGTACGCCGATGAAGGATGTTCTTTCTCAGGTTGCTGAGCAGCTCAGTTTGGTGGCAAAGTACCGTGAGAAATACGGGGATCTCGAATAAGCAGTTACTTGAACATCTCGGCGGTCGACTCCCTACACAGCTGGTGCCTCTTCCGCATCCCCGTCATTGTTTCTACTTTTTCCCTTTTGCTCGTTCGGGGTTTTGCGTCGGTGTTTTTTTGCTTTATTCATTGAAAATACCCTGGGCTTTATGCTTTGTTTATTTGCCCAATTGTTATTTTGTTATTAGCTGTGCTGGTTTTGCAGCACGGTACCGGGCTGTTTGCGTTTTGGGAAGATGGCTGCAAGCACGAAAGCCAACAATTGAAGAAGACTGTCTAGACTATAACTCGAGCCGAACAACACTCATACCACACATACAAACAGCTTATTATTGCCTGTTATCGTGGCTCATCGTATGGTCGGAACCCAATCGGACTGGTTTGAACCTACACCAATTACGTATAACCTATTAGTATACTCATGGGGATGAAAAGGTTAGGGGATGAGCACGGCCACTATTATTATAGCGTTGGACGGGCCGTCTTTATTGCACTCGAATTTGGAGCACTGGCAGGGAGGAAATGTCTCTCGGTCGTCAGATTGGGCGCGAGAGGGAGACGGTATGCACGAACCGGAGCAAATGGCATGCAAGGCTACTGCATTTTTTGTTTTCAGCATCGTACTCATTATCGGTGGGATATGGCAATGGAGTCGATACATGGTTAAATCAAGAAAGATGCATTGTGCCTTTCCACTTTCACAGATGACTTTCTGGAATTACCACTTAGCTATTGCAGAGTTTTTCAAATTTAAATTAGCCCGTCACTAGAAATTGCTTACTGTTTAGTGATTGTGAGTGTACGTAGATGTGTTAAAATATTGCAGTTGTGAGAAAAAGGGGTTATCTAGCAATCAAAGCAAAGGTTCGGGTTATACCACCAGCCAGTCACATGACGTAATCTGTCGTTTGTCCTTTTTGAAGGGGAACATGTGTCCCCACTTTTAACTCCCGTCACGGTGGCTCCAACTGCCAGCTCGGCTTGCTTGGGCCTACACCTACCTCCCTAAAAGTGTTTAACGAAGCTCAACGCACTGGGAAGTTACGACTTGTTGGTCATCACACGACTTGGACACTCACTGAAGACTCTTCACTGAGGCGAGATCAATCGAGACGAAATTGTTGCGGGCGCATTGCGGAGTCGACGGCTTTTCGAGCTATAAGACGGCGAACAAGCAAACGGAGAGAGGGTAGCGAACGAAGGACAGAACAACACAAATAAGAAGAAAACGGTGGTGAGGATACACAGCAACGACGGATAGCACGCCTGAGTAATAAAATCAGGGAAAAAGGAAAGCAGAGATGGCTATTCTGGGGACGTTGATTTATGGTATGGATAGCTTGGTTTTGGAATCGAGGGAATCGAGGAAGAGAAATTGTTGGCTGACTTGGTTGCATAGTGATGGTGTTGACTTTGAACGCGATTGTGGTGTTGTCGGAGGATCGGTTCCTTGCGCGTGGTAGGTTCTTTTTCTTCTCTTGGATGATCCGTTCTGGGGTTCGGATGGTTGGCAAGGGAGGTGGTAGGAGAGAGAGAGAGAGAGAGAGCAGGGAAAAAGAAGACGAAATCTTCTGCTGAACTAGAGACAAAGGTGCTAATATAACATTACAGTAAACCTCACGCCCGAAACACACCGCCGATCCTTCGGAGAGAGTCCAGATAACTCGGTCAAGTATAGGACGATTCAGTTGGTGTCTAGTATACGGACCCTCGCGAGGAGTAAGTGATGTGCTATAAGAGTGTTTCAGGAGCCCGAGCTGACAGTGTTTATGTGCGATAGTACCTCTCATTGTGGTCAATACGCTCATCATCCTATACGAGTTGGTGCTGGGTTAACAAAGTGGATCCCACTGGGCGGAAAGAAGGAGGAAGAAAAAAGAAAGATGCAGAATGGGCTAATGGTGTTGTAGAGGAACATTCAAGGTATAATAATGGTCTAGCTGTATCGCAAAATCAAAGTAATTTATGGTTATTCATACTGGTGAGCTCCTACGATGGCAATCAATGATGCTTAATTCATGTGATATACAGAATTGTCTTCTAACCGCCGGTCAAGACGGTGCTGCTGATAAAGGCCGAGAAGACGATACCCAGGTGGCCTTGACGGGTTTTGGTTACGCTTGTCAGCAAAACAGCCACTTCCATTATCATTCTGGGTGGTCCTTACCCTTATCCACCAAACGCCCACCTCCCCAAGTAGGAGCACCTCGGGGCTTTTGCACCCAAACCATTGTATATGACCGCATGGCTCTAGACCAGTTCTCTTCCCAGTTCATCACCCGTTGTACTCACCGGCCTCTTCCCCCCTACCTTTCGTTAGCTGTTTAGGGGTGGTCGTCAGTCTATGACAACATTTCCACCATATATCATTACCAAGCCCCCCAACAGTTGACGGACAGGGAGAACCGTCATGAAGAGTGGATCTGTCGAGGAGCAGGAGCCAAGTCGGATTGCCTCCATCACTGTCAGAACCGACATTGATAACTCGAGCACCTGGTCCCTTGTCTCTCCCTCGCAACGGAGCCTTCCCCAGCCTTCCTTCGGGGTCCGCCGCCGCAGTCCCAACTTCTTTTCGGCTCTGAAAGCTTTGGCAAGCACAAACGTTGGTGAGTTGAGCAGCCGCTGAACCTTGATACCGGTCGTTGTGGGTTGAAGCTTACTTGACCTTGGGTGTGTCAAGCTCTACCCGGCGAGCACGTTGTCGCAGAGCAACGCACCGAGGTGTCGGAGAAAGGCTCCTCGACCAAGTCAATTATTTCCAAAGGCTTCAGGAAAATGTCCAGCGCTTTGTTCCGAGCTGCCATGGAGCCCACAGTCATCCACAGAACAAACATTAAGGGACGTCCACCATTACAGATACAGCAGACATTCTCACAGCCACCCAACGACATCTTGTCATTCTCTTCACCGCCCACGTCGGCAAGGTCGATCGACACCGCTACAAACTCTACCGCAACTAGTTCCAGCCCACGCAATAGCAACTCGGCAAAGACAACGCCCAAGAACTCTACCGGCCAAACATCCATGGACTCGACGCTCAAGGACAACACCAAGGATGCAAGCAACCCCAATAGCAACAACACTGGCAGGGGCGGTGGCTCCTCGCCTGAGAAGAGAGCTCATCCCTCGCATCGAAACCATCATCACAATGCCGTCTCCATCACTTCCCACATTCTCGGTCGACATCACCGAGACCACCATCCGAATCACGATGAAACGAGAGACAACAGCCCGGACAGCATGCTCACCACCATTCAAGAGACTCCGCTAGATCAGTTCTCGCCCAGCATCCTGACGGTCGAGCGTGCCGCCGCAGCCAAGATCAACCTCGAAACCTACTATCAAGAACTCCTATGCTCCGGTCCTTCGGCGAGAGAAATACGAAGCCAGCTGCTCGAAGCTCACTTGCTCAGTCTTGCTCGACAAAGGCGGCACAGCAATTTGGTCAACGAAGCCGAGATGCAGGCTGTCAAGGCTCGGTTTTATCGACGAGAAACAGAATACTTGCGCGAGATGAGAGTGCTCAAAACCAAGAGCATGCGGGCACTAAGGGAAACAAAGAAGTCAGCGATGGCAATGAACGACTACGAGGAGGTGCGGATACTTGGCAAGGGCAGTTTCGGCGTGGTCAAGCTCGTGAGAGAAAAAGACAAGAGAGGACAAGTGTACGCCATGAAGTGTATACGGAAGGCAGATATGCTCAGGACTCAGCAGGAAGGGCATCTGAAGGCTGAGAGAGATTTCTTGATAGCCAGCGAAGGGTCTGGGTGGATCATTCAGCTTGTGGCGAGCTTTCAGGATGTCAGAAACCTGTATCTGGTAACAGAGTACATGCCCGGCGGTGACTTTTTGGGCTTCTTGATCAGGGAAAATGTGTTGGAGGAGAGCGTGGCGAGATTCTATATCGCTGAGATGATTCTGTGCGTTGAGGCTACGCACTCGCTCAAGTTCATTCATCGCGATATCAAGCCAGACAATTTTCTGATCTCGGGGTCTGGACACCTCAAGATCAGTGACTTCGGTCTAGCATTTGATGGCGGATGGCTGCACGATATGGCTTATTACCACAGTCACCGGTATTCATTGGTGAATAAACTGGGCATTGTGGTTGAGGGTGACGAAAAGGATAGAAGCGACATGAGGAGCATGCGGGAGACGATGAAGTGGACGAGTAATGTCATGACGGGCATTAAGAAGCATCAGAGCATGAAGGAAGGTGACCAGGTGTTAAATTGGAGGAACAGATGCGGGAATAGGGCGGCGGCCAGGAGTGTTATTGGCACGAGCCAGTACATGGCGCCCGAGGTTGTGTTGGGTAATAACTACGATGCGAGGTGTGATTACTGGAGCGTCGCGGTCATTTTGTACGAGTGCTTGTACGGTCAGACGCCGTTCTACAGCGAGGAGGGGAGGAACCTGACAAAGAGGAATATTTTGGATCATAAGGAGAGGTTTCGGCTCCCTGCGAGAGGAGGGCCGGGTGGGGTGCAGAATGTTTCAAACAGGTGCAAAGATTTGATGGTGAATTTGATTACTGAGAAGGAGAACCGGTTATGCTCAAAGAGGTACAAGATGAAGGATTTGCTGATGGCGAATGGAGCGGCATCTGGGAATGGAGGGAGCATGTCGGCCGCTGCGATGTGCTCGGGGGCCTCGACCTCTACCTTGCCAAATCTCGTCGCAGGTGGCAGCAGCAATCCGTCCTCGTCAACGGCAAGAATCTCGAGGGATTTCGCGGGTCGGTACGTTTTCCCGTATGATGCGGAGGATATCAAGGCGCACAAGTGGTTTCGGTCTGTTCCATGGGAGAGGTTGCACCAGATGACGCCGCCTCACGTTCCGCGCCTCCAATCTTGTGACGACACAGTCTACTTTAAAGATGAGTCTGTAAGTGACTGGAGCGACACGGAGCCATCGGAGGAGGAGGGAATGGACAGTGAGGTTCTGGTGAATGTGACGGGCGACGTTAAGATCCAGCCTGCGACCCCCCCTGGCCTGGTGTATGATAATGATCAGTTTCAATCTCCTGGGCTAGATTTACCGCAAACTCCTGATATAAATCAGTACCAGGCAGGAATGTCCTTCAGAGGGCGTGATGGGATGGGACATGATACGTATCCCCCGCTGCCGAACATGGGATTGCCGACTTTCCAGCCTGTACCCATTGGCCAATGGCCTAGGAGCCTGGAACACGCACAGAAGCTGGCCCTCGCGCCTCTGAGGGAGAGCTACAAACAATGGGCGCTCGCGGCTGTTTCGATCCCTATTGATGAGTGCAGGATGGAAGAGCTTGGGAAGCAGATTAAATGCATGCCTGGGCTGACGCGCGTCGAGAGGGAGTATTTGAAGGCGTTTGTTTGGCAATTTAGGGAGCCAACGAAGCTGTACGATGATCAAGGCAAGACAATCATGATTGAGGGAGGAGCCCCAGCGGAGCCTACCATCAAGAAGAAGAAGGTGAAGCGACCGAGGGACAAGATTTTGAGGGACAAGAAGATGGCAAAGATTGCTATGGAAGAGAGAAGGAGGACGGCGTTTGGTGGGTACGAATGGAAGAGGATCAGAGATGAGGATGATGAGGAGGAGGAGGACGAAGGTGGGAATGAATTATGTGGTGGTGATGGAGGAGAGTGTAGCGGGAAGAGTAGGTATGATGTTGAGCAAGGCCAACGGGATGGAGAAATAGGAGGTCTGGTGCCAGGTTGGGATGGGATGGGACTTGATGGGCAGTATGGAGAGTTTCCCGAATAGGAATGGGCGAAACACCATCATTGCGATCAGAATCCTCCTGGAGGCCAACACCATGGCGAGTACAATCATGGCCAGATTGAACAACATCGTCAGCAGAACCATCAGCAGGCTTTGTGGATTCCTCAGGATCATCGGTATAGGAATACACCCCCTCGGCCACCGCATCATGGACCAGTCATACTGCCCCAACAGGAGTTGAAGGAATTCGGAGGAGAGCTGCATCAGGTGCCTCCTGTGCACAGAAAAGGAGGGTTTGGAGGGTGGGGAGAGGATGTTTCCGTTGTGAGGGCTTTGCATAGGGGCCGGTATAGCTTGCGATGAGACGAGCTGTTTCGTCGGAATGCCTCTTGCTGCTGTTTGGGCTATTGGCCTTATCAGCTGTTGGTTGGGAGCATGTGCTATGGGTAGTGAGAGAGAACAGCATGACGAGCAAGGAAAGATGTCCGGATGGGCATGAAATGGCATGGCGAAACACTTTAAGGGAACAGCACTTCATTGTTTAGTCGAGTAGGAAAAAAACAGAGAGTATTGGTTACTAGACAGGAACCAGAGAAGAATTAATTATTGGTTTAATCCAAAAGATGGCGGGTTCTTTCCCTAAAAAGATTGTTAGAGAGGTAGAGGTGAATACCATTAGGAGGAGTATTATTTTTAGGGGTATTCTGTTTATCTTCTTTGGACTATGTGTTCAAGGAGTTGCGTGATCTTGTATATGCCCGTTTGTTTTTTCATGTGCGTATGTGTATAATTTTGATGCTTTAATTGTATACAAAAAAAAAAAAGAGAGAGAGACATCAACGCAAGCCAATTCTTTATACCTCCCAATCGCCAAACCGCCCAACCATCCGTTCTATCCACTTCTATTGCTTACAGGCGGTATCATAGTTTTTTCTCTTCTGAAACGCCTTTTATGTTTTCCGTCATCATCAGCTTTTTTGCCCAAATGTTATACAGCCTGACTGTACGAATGCGAGTGACCGAGTCCTCCTACTCCTCCCCTCCTAATGATATTCCCACCAGCCTTTCCATACAACCACCACTTCCTAGCCTCGTCCGCCCAAAACACGGTACTGCAGAGTATCACCAGTCCAAACAGATCTTTGAAGCCCAAAGCTTCCGTCTGGAAGACTTCCTGTAACCAAGGGAAATAAATAACGAGCAGCTGGCCCATCAAGCTCAGCGAAACGGCCCAGTTGAACAGAACATTGCTAAAGAGCCCGACCTCGCCTCTCAAGACCGATTTCGACTCTGAGCGGCACGCGAGAGCGTTAAACATGTCGAAGAGGACGAAGCAGGTAAAAGTCATGGTTGTGTCGCGGCGGGTTACCTGCCCGTCGTCAAGCATCTCGTGCGTGTAGACGAGCATTGTGCCGGCCATGATGATGAAGGCCTGAGTCAGGACGCGCATGACAAGAGGACGGGTGAGGACCGCGTCCCCGCGCCTGCGGGGGGGACGGTTCATTACGTCCTTGTCTACTGCCTCAACGCCTAAAGATTGAGCTGGAGGTCCGTCCATGATGATATCTAGAGGGAGTCAGGATAATCGAATCTAATAGAAACAAAAGGGAGAAGGGGGTTGAAATGCTTACTGATCCACAAAATCTGCATAGCATTCAGGGGAGATTTGAACCCCAGCGCAGTGCAGATCAAGACAAGAGACAAGCCAGCAGCCGAAGTGCTCAACTGGAAAGTCAAGAAATTCTGAATATTGTTGAAAATGCCTTTGCCTTCCTCAATGGCGTGCAAGATAGTCGAGAAATCGTCATCAGTCAAAATCATGTCGGCCGCCTCCTTGGCCACGTCCGTACCGTGCATGCCCATGGCGATACCAATGTCGGCCTTCTTCAGGGCCGGCGCGTCGTTGACGCCGTCTCCCGTCATGGCGACAATATCGCCACGAGACTGGAGCGCCCTGACAATCTTCATCTTATGGTCCGGGTTCGTGCGCGCAAAGATTGTAGTATGATCCATTGCCCTCGCGAGGTCCTCGTCTGACATGGCGTCGATCTCATCACCTCGGAGGACCGGCCTAACAGTCACTTGGTTGGCCGAGTGCTCGGTGGCAGTCGCTACCGCCATGCCAAGCTGTTTACCGATCGCAAGAGCCGTGGTCTCTGCATCGCCAGTTATCATGATAACCTTGACGGCTCCACGCATAAGTTTTCTGATGGAGCGACCAACGCCCGGTCGAGGGGGGTCGCTCATCCCCACAACACCGGCAAATGTAAGGCCCCTGTACTGGTCTGAAACAGAACCGGGGCTTTCTGTTCTTTTGCTCTTTGCAGATTTGTTGACAGGCCCACTAGCAAAAGCAATGACACGGAGGCCCGTGGCGGCCAATTTCTCGGCAGCTTGAATGGCCTCCTCGCGGCGAGCCGCGTCCATAACGAACTCGCGGCCGTCGCCGGTAACGTAGGTATCACATGTATCCAATACCTTGTCAATTGCGCCCTTGATGTACGCATATTCTTTGTCAGACTTTCCACCCTCGGATCCAATGACCACTCCCATCCATTTGCGCTCCGAGCTGAAAGGGGTTTCAACGACCCGGTGTCCAATCGAATCTCGAATATCGTGTTCCTTGAAACGGTCCAAAAGATCAAGCATGGCTACATCCGTTGGTTGTCCAACCCATCGGGTGAAAGTCGACGCCTGGTCTCTTCCCTGGGTTGAGGCAAGCACAGCGGCTGCCGCAGCTCCATTCTCGGTGTACTTACGGGCAAGCCGAGCGTTGTTTGCGATATTTCCGATGCGCAAGATCCTTAGCGTAGCAACATCCGGTTTCTTCTCAGTAGCTTCGTCGTCAGAATCAACGTCAAAGGCGTCCTCGCACCCAAACGTCCACATCTTGGCAGTTGTCATATGATTGGTAGTGAGCGTTCCGGTCTTGTCGGTGCAAACAACATTCACAGAACCCAAAGTCTCCACCTTGGGCATCCTGCGAACAATTGCGTTATGCTTTGCCATTCGGTGAACTCCCAGCGCGAGGGTGACAGTAACAATAATCGGAAGGCCTTCAGGAATCGCTGCAACAGCCAAAGAGATGGAGATGGTGAATATTTCAAGCAGCTTTTTCCCCTGTAGCCATCCAATAAGTGAAATCAGCCCGATTATGACAAATGACATCTTGCTCAGTTGGGAGCCCAGCTCGTCCATGGAGAGTTGAAGAGGAGATCGTGGGCTTTCGGTTCCCGATACGCTCGTCGCAATAGTACCAAAATGGGTGTCGCCGCCAGTCGCAAAGACAATGCCCTGTCCATGGCCGGATTTCACTAATGTTCCCATATAGGCGATATTGTGACCTTCTTCTCCCTTGGATCTCTCGGCCGTCGCATATGGGAGTCCCGGACGAGGAAGAGCAGGGGCCGTAACTCTAACAGGTTCGTTCTCTCCCGTGAGGTTCGAAGCATCAATGGTTAAATCGGCAGCCTTGGTCACACGGATATCGGCAGGGATGCGGTCACCAGTAGTGAAAAGCACCAGATCACCAGGTACCAATTGAGCAGCCATGACCTTTGTCGATGTAGCCTCCAAAGCCTCCTCCTCAGGGGTCACAGAACCTGATTCTTCGATCGAATCGGCAGACCCATCAGTATTTGCCGGCCAATTCGGCGTGCGATTACCGGACGACGTTTTCGGGGCCTGTTTCCGTACGAGATGCGCGTGGTTCGGCACTAGGTGATTAAGTGCTTCGATCGATTGCTCGGAACGATATTCCTGGATAAAGCCCACGCTGACCACAATTGTTACTGCCACCGTGATGCTTACTGCATCATCCATATTTCCAACTAGTACTGAAGCACCGGCTGATGCAAGCAGTAAGAGGATTAGGGGTTCTTTGAACTGTCCAAGAAATCGTAGCCATAGAGGTTCAGGCTCGTCGTGGGGGATTTCATTGGGGCCATAATCTCGTAGCCTCGACAGGGCTTCGGCGGGAGTGAGACCTTGGGTCAAAGAAGTGTTTAATCGAGAAGCGACCTCGGCGAGGTTCAAGTAAGAATATTCACTGGCGATGATCTGAATGTGTAGGAAAACAATTAGTCCATGGCGCGCCCATCATGTGCAATACCGCAGGTTGGTTGGGCTCCTACTCTTGATTGCGCAGACGTTGTCCGAGGAGAGTTTGGCCGCGAGCGGTCGGCGCCATCGGGAATCGAGAGATGCGCAGGCTTTGGGGAGTTGTGATATACCGGCAAAGCCTCGTCATCGTTCTTTTTCGAAAAGCGGTCCATGTTTACTGGATCGGCAATGGAAGAAAACCAGGAAAGCAAGGCCTGGGCGCAACGGGCCCTAGCAAGAATCGACGTCCAGTCCAACCGTCGTCATCAAGGAGCTGTCGAGCTGGCGAAGTGGTGGCGATGAAGCGAAAAGGGGGAAGGGTTAATTATTATTAAATAGCGGTACGTTAAAGGGAAATGGAAGAAGTCATCACCGACGCCGGGTCAAATAAACTGGAAATTCCGGGAAACTTTTCGAGTCCAAATGGCAAAGGGGGCTTGCAGGAGAGAAGTGGACTGTGGACTGTGGACCGCCCGAATGGCCAAATCCAAAATTGGTTTGACGGGTCGCGCTGCCGGGCGTTGTGGAACGTGTTTGATTCTGGATCTTTAAAAGCGTCTTGGCGCCTTTTTCTCTGCAGGGGACAGGCTGGACCTTTTTTTTTTTTTTTGGTTTTTTTTGGCGGACAGCCCACGGGCCATGCAACTCCCCAGGAACCAAGAACCGATGTTGCACTGGAATTGAGTTTAAGGGTTAGGTTTACGGTAATAATACTGTCCATGACGAATCGCTATTTTAGTTGTATATACACTACTTGTAGGTACTTGTTCTAGGCTCGGGTCGTATAACTGTTTACTCATATATACAATGAACAAACAAACTCCCTCTTGAGAATCCGCAATGTTGAGACTAAACCACACTGCAACTTCTGTTCCACATAATCGAAGGTATTGAATATGTGCAATTCCAGCCGACTTCGGCATTTGGACGGCAGGATGTGACAGAGTAGAAGACGGAAAAATGAGCGAAAGCGGCTTTCATTCTCGAACTGCTGGATGATGTAATCATTTTCATCGGCTGCTGTGAAACACCAAGTCACGTGATTTCACCAGGAACCTGTGGCTGGTGGAGCCGGCCCCAGCCTCTCAAATTTCGCAGCAAGCGGCGTGGGAATTTGTTGCCGGGGCCGCTTCCTTTGGCTCTCGCTTGCTTTCACTTTCGACTCTCGAACCACGTCCCCTCCTTCTCCTTCGACCACCGTTTTTGACACGACCTCGTCTCCATCGTCACCCATCGACCTTCGCTCGTTGTCGCAACTTGCAAGAGCGCATCGCATTCATTGTCTGGGACAATTTTTGACGAGTTTTGATATTTACTTGGATCTGCGCACATACCGAGAGAAATCATACGCGCGCCGATTTCAAGGTCCGGGTCCACGGTTCACCAAACAACGCAACGCGCTGCCTTGTGTTTACTCACCACCAACCCTCAACCCTCAACTTCAAGCTTGGTCGCGCTTATTTGCCGCACGGAATTTTCCCCCACCCCGCCACTTTCAATCTTATTATTTTACTTTCTAGTATCAATCAGTCAGCACTTCACTTGCCTACATCGCCGCTGTTGCTCTCGCCGTCGTCGCCGCCATGTTCTGGTCGGGCACGCTTCTGAGCGCTACCGGCCCTCTAGCCAAGGCCTGGCTCTCGGCCAACCAGGAGCGCAAGGTCTCAAAGGTTCAGATTCTTCAACACAACCTCCAGGACAGTGTCGATGCCATCATTACTCCGAACAATGATGCCCCTCTTGCTCTCCGCCTTAGCGGTCAGCTGCTGCTCGGTGTCGTTCGCATCTACAGCCGTAAGGCCCGCTACTTGCTCGACGACTGCAATGAAGCTCTCATGAAAATTAAGATGGTAAGCCCTTTTGGTTGTCCAATTCCTTGCAGGGATAAGCTCTAACACATTTCCAGGCTTTCCGTAGCACTGGGAACCACGATATCCCGACCAATCTACATGTGCAGAACAAAGAGTCTCTCATGCTTCCAGATCGCATTTCCATGTATGATAACCTCGACTTGCTACCGCCACCCAGTGCAGACTTCCTTTCGTCCCAATTAGAGGAGGTTACCTCGATTCCTTTTGCGGGTAGAAAGGCTCGGCCTAGTAATCGCGACATCAACCTTCAGGAAGACTTCAACAACAGCCAATTTTTGCACGATACCTTGGGATCTGACGATGAAATGGCTCTTGCTAACAACGACGATCTCGGCTTGGAACTGGATTTTGGTATGGATATCGATGAGAGGCCAACAAAGCTCATGGATAAGAGCCTGAGCATGGAAATGGGTAGAGATGCGCCTGCTGCGCGTCCCGTTGACGAAGATATGTTTAGCGAACTGGATATGGGGCTTGGTAAGGAACAGGGAGAGCGGGAGGCTTCTCTCGGACTCGATCTCGACCTCGGTGATGGCGTTTACATCGCCGACGGTGAAGGCGATATCCATATGGGTGATGATGATTTCGAGTTTGACCTTGGTAACAACTCGGCTATGCCTACTACTGCGGGCCCCAATATGACCCGTGCCCGCATTTCCGAGTCACCTCTTTCCGATATCGACGAAGATTTTGCCAAGGAGGTGGAGATGGAGTACAGTCGCCACCAGACTACCGATATGTATGAGCCTGGCGACGATCCAACAGCATCAGTTATCAATGCCCCTCAACGTCAGAAGAAGAGGAAGCTTCTTCAGCCCGATGACCAGACCATGCTTACCAGTCAGCAAATTAAGGAGCAGCAAGCGAAGCGCGACAATATTCTCAAGCCTCAATCATTTGTTGCACACGACCCTTTTCTCATTGGACTGGAGGACTTGCACAAGAATGGCGGTTTCATTCACAATATTCTTTTTGAGGGTCGCAGCGACGGCTGGGCGCCCGAGCTGAAGGGTCTCCTCTCCCTTGGTTCTATCCGGCCCAACGAGCTCAAGAGAAAGCGCGATAGCGGCGTTGCTGATATGGAGAGCGATGAAGAGCACGGCAAGTCCAAGTCTCCTCGCCTCGAGCTTCCTGAGGATGAGACGGTTCTGGGTTTGGATGCCACCATGATGGGCAACCAGTCCGTGGCCGCTGACGGCACAGTCCTCGACATTCCTGCTGATGAGAGCGTTGTCATCCACGACGACGAGCACGGCAACGAGACCTCTCATGTTGAGCGTTCTAGTCCTATGCCTGACTTCGATGAGACCGCGGCCCCTATTGTGCACCCAGCGGACAGCGGCCCGGTCTCCATTGGTACCAAGCATGCTGTTCACATCCTCCGTGAGCTCTTTGGCGAGGAGGCTGCCACCAACGCTGAGAAGAGGAAGAAGGCTGCTGTCGTTTTCCAGGAGCTTCTTCCTGAGAAGAAGACGACCAAAGCTGATGCTACCAAGATGTTCTTTGAGTGCCTTGTTCTTGCCACCAAGGACGCCATCAAGGTTGAGCAACCCGAAGGGACCCTGGGCGGCGCCATTCGTGTCCGTGGCAAGCGCGGGCTTTGGGGTGACTGGGCTGAGAGGGAAGCTGGAGGGGAGATGGCTCGTGATCAATCATCACAACAACAACAACAACAACAACAACAACGTGATGAACCTGGACATGCTGTTGCTTCTACTGCTACTGTGTCTGTTGAGGCATAGGAAGGATGAAAGAGAAAAAAAAACGAAACACGGCACGGCATGATTAACGGTGTTTGGGTTTGTTTCTTCCTGGCTATCTCTTCCTACACAGCATTTTTGTCATAAGCTTTCTTTTTCGTCATCAATTTTGGCGGGAATAACTTGGTCCCTTTTTTATCGGCAACAACAAACAAATGGCGGCGTTCATGGCGTTTTACTACAAATCCGGAAGATACCAAGCGGCAAGATTTTTCCGGGATTATGGGGGTTTATTTGGCGGTTCAAAATTTTACTTGCGTGTCTTATTGTACTTTGGAGAGATGATGAGCGAGGACGAATGGCTATTGATTTCGAAGAGCATGAAGAGGAAGCATATATTGGTTTGAAGAGGAAAGAGTAGGAAATGAGAAAGGGGGATGCATTGATTGAGTAAAGAAAAAGGGGGGTTGTCAAGGTCACTACTACTTTTCTTCACTACTTCTTGTCAGTATTCTTTTTCCATATCATCATCAGTCTGCAGCAGTTTGCTCATTGAGTGTTGTTGACTGGTTAGGGAACTTGTTCTGTTGGAAGAAAGCGTTTTTATCACGCTTCTTTGTAGGATACCACCAGCAAAATTGCTGTGCATGTTTAGGTTTACTTGTGGCCTGGCCTTATTATGTAGGGTAGTTTAGTATATTCAATAGCATGATATAAAGGCCTTGAAAATAGATGTCCGCTTACGTATGTATGTGTATACAACATAATCCCACTATTCATTTTTGGGGCACTGTGTTTGACTCCTATGGTGACCATTCATATGCTCAGTACTCATTTCACAATCATCTGCACATAACAACGCCTCCGAATCACCAGTAAACTATCTCTCTCAACTCACTGGTCATCCTTCTTAGGCCGTCCTATCCACCAAATCCACCTGCGCCTGTTGCAACTCCTGCTGCTCCTCCCCAACACCAGAGTACTTATTAATCCAGCCCAGCACCTCCCTGTGCCAGAATAGCGAGTTCTCGGGCCTTAGGACCCAGTGGTTCTCGTCGGGGTACACCAGAAGCTTGCTGTCAATCTTCTTTGCCTGCAGGACATTGAACGCCGCCAAGCCCTCAGTAACCGGTAGTCTGTAGTCTAGTTCGCTGTGGATGATCTATACAACACGCACTATCGTCAGCATCATGCACATAAGAAAAAGGGGTGGCGAGAAAAAAGAGAAAAATAAAATTTACAAGCTGAGGCGTAGCCCACTCATTCAAGTAAAGAGCCGGATCCCACTTTGCGTACTCCTCCCTGTTCTCGTAAATCGTTCCCTTGAAATCATGAATAGGGAAGAACAACTCCTCGGAGCTCCATTGGTTCAGAGTGCTGAATACTCCGTCGTGGTTCACGAGGGCCTTGAATTTTCTTCCCAATGGATGGCCTTGGACCCAGTCTAAATAGGGCAACTGGTGTCAGCCGATTATCAATGAAGGTAGAAAGAGCAGAAAAACAAAGACTTACTAATCATATACCCTCCATAACTAGCACCCAACGCAACAGCCCTATCAGTGTCCACATATTCCAACTTCTCCTCGATATATTCAAAAGCCTTCTCCAAATCCTGGTACGGCCTGCCTCCCCACTCGCCCTGGATCCCGTTCTGCAACGCCATGCCGTAACCTGTACTGCCAGTAGGGTTGGGAGCAACAACCACATACCCCTGCTCAGCAAAGATGGCAGGATTCCATCTGGTACTCCACGAGTCCGCCCAAGCACCTTGAGGGCCGCCATGAATCAGAAAGGCCAAGGGATACTTCTTTTTCGCATCAAAGTCCGAAGGCTTCATTACAAGCGCATGAACGGTGTAGTCACCCGCTCCTTTGAAAGAAATGTCGGAGACTTGATTTCTTGACAACCCGAAAGTGCGACCGTGCTTGGAGTTGGAAGAGACGATAGAGAAGTTGCCCAATGATGGGTTGGCAATGGTGTAGAATGAGTTATCAATCAGAGAAGTAGCCGAAACAAAGAGCCTGCTCTCGGTATTGTTGAAGATGTCGGTGCCGTTAGGTGTACTGCTGAGAAGTCTGACGTCCGCAACGCTGCCAGAGTCGATGGAGGGGACGTATTCAGGCAGCTCGGTAGCTTCGCTAGGTGACGAAGGGACCTTGTAGATGACGGTGCTAGCTGCCTTCTCGGCCGTCAAGAACAATTCCTTGTCACCAGCACCCCAGAGGATGGATTCTGGCCTGGCATCCCATCCGCCCTCACCGTCCTCGGTGGCGTAGAACTCCGACGCGGGTTTGGAAAGGTCAGAAATGTCCTCAATGAGGAGTAAACGTGGCTTGTCGCTTTCGTATTGGTTGCTCTTCATGCGAGTGAAAGCGACTTTGCTGCCTGAGTGGGAGAAAACAGGAGTGTTTGAGTAGCCTTCAAGACCTGGCGTTTGGACGATTTGGGGAGCAGGTGGGGAAGATTCAGTGAAGTCCTTGAGGGGGATGTAGTAAAGGTTGGTCTTGGTGTAGATGGCCGGATCCAGCTCTGGGTCTTTGGCAACGAAAACCAGACCAGATGTGCTGATATCGAAGTCACTGGTGCCACCGAAAGGGGGGACGGGCGATGAAAGCCCTGTGCCGGCCAGAGCGTTGGTGAGCTCTCCGGAGAGTGCCCATTTCCCATCCGACTTGACCAAAGTGCTGTAGAAAAGTGAATTGACGTTCTCGGTATTCCAGCTGTCCCAATGGCGAGCAAATAGGCTGGTGTATACTCTTGCACTTGAGAGAGGTTTCTCGGCCGTCTCGGAGTTATACAACTTTCCCTCAGGCGTAACCAAGCCGGAGACAACGATGGCGAGAGTGCCGTTGCTAAGAGGCGTCACCTTCACATTAGAGACTGCGCCATCGATTGAGGCAATCTGGGTTGTCTTGGGGCCGTGAGAGACGATATCCTCGACATGCACGATGCTGGTGGTGCCGTTTTCGCCGCCCTTGAGGAAGATGAATTCGTTGGCGCCAATCCAGACGGGTTCACTAGCACCATTATCGTCGACAACCGTGGTTGACTGGCCAGCACCAATTCTCAGCAGCTTGATTTGAGAGCTTCTTTTGTGTTCTTGAAATGAGTAGGTTGAGACCGTATAAAGCGCAAGGGTTCCATCGGGGTTCGGGATTGCAGCTGAACGGCGGGGAGCCGAGAGCAACACCTTCGGGGTGAACTTTTGGGTGAGTGTCATGTTTCCTGTGGTCGAGTTTGTGGGTGTGTATCTAGGTGTTGTTTTGAAAGCTTCGACCCCCGAGCTGAGAGAGAAGAAAGTTAAGATGAAGAATAGTGCTAGGAGCTTGCCACTACTACCAATGGGAGCTCCCCGAGCTGGGTTGCAATGAGGGGTAGTTGCCGCATGGTGTACGTCGGTGCTGGTGGTGGTGGCACCCCGCATTAAGCTGCCGCTCCAAGAACGTCGCCATGTAGGCCAAGTCGCTTCGTCCCGATCAAGCGGTTGAGATCGTGATATCGCCATGGCTTGGCTTTCTGTAACTGAGATCGATCTGCTCTCTAATATACAATTATCTCCTATTTTCTCCGCTGAGAATGTCCATCATCGCTGTTCTTATACCAAAAAACTTGACTGAAAGCTCTATCTTGAACACCTTCCCCTTCTGGCCATTAGGCTTTCCCCAACGCTGATACACGACATAATGTCCACCGTTGACCTCACCAACCGGACCTCCAACAACGTAGCCTTGTACGTATGCAAGATCTCTAATCCGAAGGATCCGTAAAACCAACAATAAAAAGAAGGGAAAAAATCAGCGTAATGCCTGCCATGACGCCATTCCCATCCGTAAATACACCCAAGCGCCAACCTGGTATCGATTTTTCCACGTAAGCCGGCCCAAGTGGAACGAAACAAACAAAGTCACCTTCCTCTTCCTGTTCTCGTAGCTTTTTGACTGAGCATCCTCGTAATCCTCCTTCTTTCCCAACCTCTCTGATTTCAGCAAGTTCCACCTTGATACTCCTCTTGATCGTCATCACCGCTCCGGGCACACATTTGCTTTATTTCCTTGCACCCCCATTCAACTGCCCACCGCCCCCTCCAAAGTTCACCCGGACCTTCTTTGCATCTCTACCATTCCCGGGCCCATCATCCCCATCCCCATCCCCAGCAGCATCCCTCTTCTTAACCACCACCTTCTTGGCCCCACCACCTCCACCAACATTCTTTCCGCTGCCTGGAGTCTGCGCTTCATCCGCCGGCGTGCTCGCCCCTCCAGGAGTTTGCGCTCCGTCACTCCCATCAGCTCCCTTCCCATTATAACTGATGCTACTCCTTGAGAAAACCCGATTCTTCTCAATCAACTGGTCCAAAGCAGCTCCGCCTCCGCCGCCCCCACCACCACCCTTTCTTCTGGCAGCAGCAGCCGCAGCCGCATTATTTGGCGTTCCCTTGGTATAGTTATCGAAACCGGTGATGATGTTGCCCGCCGGCGTGGACTCGAGGTATTCTGTTTCTTTCTGGTAGATCAATTCCTCCTGGGCTTGCTAGAAGAACCATCAATTCTACTTTAGCATTCGCATCTTGGAGGGGAATTTGGAAAATGGGAATGCGGAACCTACCAGCCGGCGATCTAAAGCCCTCTTCTTAGCAAGTAGCTCCTTAAGTTGCTGCCGCGACTTTTCGTAATAAGGAAGTCCACCAGTAGTAGCTTGCGCAACCTGCGTCGGGGCTTCGTGTCGCTCGTTACCATCAACCGTCGCCGCAGTGGAGTTACTGGCCGCCGCGTTCGGATCCGTCATCGCTTCCTCTTGCTGTTTCTTCGCCAATTTGGTAGCTAATCGTCGATTGTGTGTTCCAAATGCGTATAGTACGTAGAATTGATGCTGAGCCGGAACTTTGTAGCTTTATTAGTTTATGGGAACGAAATTGAACTTGAAAGTAAAGTTGAAGTTTGGTCCAAGCACCGCAGCCAAGAAAGTACTGCTGAAGCGACACCTTGTTGACGCGCAGCGCGCTAGCCAATCAGCGTACAGAGCTCTTGATTAAGCCGTGATTTCACATGCATTTTAACAGCAAAGCCAGAACTGGCATTTCCAAGTCTGTTGATAATTCAAGGGGTAATTATTCATTTGAACTTTATTTACTTGTTGTAGGAATCGGTAGCTTCAACCACAATGCAGATTCGCATCTCAACTTTCAGAAGCAAGCAACCATGACATTGGATACATGCAGATAACCCGCACACTTACTATAATACACACACCGAAAATATTTCAAGGCGTGTTTGTTCCATTGAGTGGTTCTCAAGATACTAGAGACGCTGCTAAAAGATAGACTCAGATAATCAAGAAAACCATGATTTTTTGGGGGAAGTTTTAACCTCACTGATCCTCAATCCCCAACCAGAAAGGGTAGTGTTTGTGTGATTGTAGGTATGTAGCAATGTATAGTAACTTAAGCAGTGTTAGCCTCAGCGTGATCATCTCCGCTTCTTGAGGATCTCATCTTCTTGATCTTCTCTTTCAACTCCCTTTCTCGCTCTTGGTAGGTGACTTTCATGCACTGTCCAAAAGCAAGGTTAGTTCATGCTGAAACTACCGCTTTCTTCAAAAGGGCGTACCTGCTCTGTGGTAATTTTTGAGGGCTCGTTCCCGTTCTCACGGGATTTGGGTCTGTCTTCAGCGCGTGAATCAGCTGATCTGTTTCGGATAGGAGAGCGCGATGATCCAACAGAGGCTTTTCGACCTCTGCCTCCCTTTTTATATTTATCCCTCGAGTCGTCTCGATCTGTACTAACAGAGCGACGAGACCGGGACCGAGATCGCCGGCGAGGAGATGGTGAACGGCGCCGGTTATCATGCGAGCTAGCGGGACTAGCGCTTCGACTTGGACTGCGAGTACGGGTCCTGTTCCGGGATCGCTTACGCTCGGGTGAAATGCTCCGGCTGTTGCGTCTAGACCGTCTAGGGGGACTTCTGCTGCGGCTTCGGCTTCGACTTCTACTGTAGGATCGAGATGATCTCGTGGAATACGAACGCGAGCGACTGTAACGAGGGCTGCGAGACCTTGAGCGGCTACGGCTGATGTTGCGGCTGCGGTCACTACCACTGCGACTAGCGCTACGACTTATGCTGCGGCCGCGGCTACGACTGCGGCTGACAAAACGGCGGCGCTTGGGCGAGGGGGAGTCACGAACGGGCGAGACTGAACGGGTGCGACCACGACGGCCGGAATCGCGAACGTGCGACCTTGACCAACGGCGCTTGGGTGTATTTCGCTTCGGCGGTGGTGGCGAACGGGATCGACGGCGGCGACGAGGAGGACTTCGTGACCGGGAGATAGACCGTCTCGCAGTTGGAGTCCGAGATCGAGATCTAGACCTTGAACGAGAGCGAGAAGAGGCCGGGGAAAGAGACCGCGTGGGAGACCGTCGGCGTCTATCCTCACGTCGTGCTCCTGGACCACGACGAGCGGGAGAGCTTCCTCTTGGGACATAAGAGTCTCTGAGACCACCACCGCGACCACCACGACCGCCATGCTCACCTCGGTCACGGAACCTAGGTGGTGAGCGGGAGCGATTACCACCACGACCAAAGCCGCGATCCCGATCATCTCGTCCTCCCCGCCACGAGTCCCCGCCACGTCCACCCCTTCCCCCACCTCTTCCCCTCTCGTTATTCCTCCGCTCAAGCTCCTCGCGTCTCTGTCGAGCCTGTTCAGCCGCCTTTTCTGCCTCGATCTTTTCCTGCATCAGCTCTTGCTTCTTGGCCTCCAACAATTCCTTCGGTACGCCTTGGGGACTAGCCTGCCCACTAAGCAGGAGTTTCCACATCTCCTTGCAGAAGGCGGGTGTATCTTTGTCGAGGAAGCCGGTGAGTTGAATCTGGAAGGCCTTGATATCCGGCTATTGTTTTCAACCTTCTGTTAGCTCCTTTTGATTGCCATGATTGAGAGGCCCTCGGTAGTATAGAACTTACATATCGAGCTCCCTCAATGAGGTTGAATGCCAACTCGATGACCACATCATCTTCGTTTCCTAAAATCTCAGTGATTCGCCCTGCGATCCATCTATTCGTGGTCAGTATTGGCAATCCAGTTGGAGATGGGAATGCTCACTTCTTCATAACCTGTAGATTGACCTTGGTCATATCAACTTTTTGGTTGAACTCAGGCGGGAATTTGGTGCTCTTGAGGAGCTTCGCATCCACACCGGTCGCCATGATTGCCGTTGGGACCTGATTGATGCTTTTGTTGTTTGTTGAAGTGTTCGAGGACTGCTCAAAGTCACTATGAAGGAGGGATTGACTGGATATCTGTCGTCGATTGATACCGGTGATGCAAGTGAGGTTTCAATGCTGTGTCGTTCTGTGTCCGGTGGACGAAATTAAAGTTGTGGTTGGACACGACAGACAAAAGATGATGTCGGTCTTTTTCTTGGTTGCTTATTTGGCGCGTGCGCGCCAAAAAGATGGCAGCCCAGCAATTGAAGCGGAGCCGCACTGAATGTCCAATGCGGGGAACGCCTAGCCAGAACTGTCACCCCTGTTGGGGTCTGCATTCGCTTGGCCAGGGACCCTGCTCTTGTGCAGTCCAAGCTTCGACCTCGGTCCAAACCACATGGATGCCAGTCCGTTGCCGAGCGCAGTCCGTCTTTCTACATCCTTAAACTTCGCCATCACGATCGCACTGAGCGAGCGCAGCATGTAACAGTCCCAAGATCAATTCAAGTTCAATTCCAAACTGGGCTTCCTCGACTACTTCCGTTACCCCTTATCCTCCCCGCAAATCCCAGACGCGACGACAACAATAACCTGACCCTGAACGAAACAATGGCACCGCAACCACCGCCATCGCAACCACCTCCTCCCCTCACGACCTCCCCCTATCCCTACGCCTTCGCCCCCGACATCATCCGCGCCCATCAAAAGGATGCCTATTTTCAAGGAGTCCTCACGAATCAGCTCTCGGACCTGCACCGCCGGTTTCGTGGCGCCCGCTCCGCCCACTCCTGGTCAACAGAAACCCGCACCTTCGCCGACGCGCTCTACCTCTGCCTCACCACACTAATTGGCAACCGCACCCTAGGCGAAGAATACTGCGATCTAGTCCAAGTGGAAGTACCTCCACTCATACCCTCAACCCTCCCTCCATCCGAGGACGGACACATCATCTCCGCCGTACCCAGTCCCTCAGGGCCCGTCCTCCCCTCTCTCAAAAGAAGAGCAGGGTACATCGTCACCTCCATCTTAGCACCCTACCTCTACTCCCGCCTTGCCCCAGGGATCCGCTCCAACCTGCGCAAACGAATTTCCTCCAGGCTCGCCTCCCTAACCCGAGACGGAAAAGATGAAACCCGCGACAGGAAAGGCAAACTAAGTCTCGAATACCGGGTACTCCGCTATCTCCTGACCCACCTATCCTCTTTAACCTCCGGCTCCCACGTACACGCCATAACTCTAGCCG
Source organism: Cladorrhinum sp. PSN259 (assembly GCA_033725935.1). Taxonomy (NCBI): domain Eukaryota; kingdom Fungi; phylum Ascomycota; class Sordariomycetes; order Sordariales; family Podosporaceae; genus Cladorrhinum; species Cladorrhinum sp. PSN259. The sequence goes on from MU867110.1 coordinate 60,977, forward strand.
TCTTCTACTTTACAGGAGCTTACTACTCCCTCTCCAAACGACTGTTTGGCTTGCGATACGTGTTCACCCACAAGGTAGACGACAGCCCGGGAGGCACCAGCAGAGGAGGCTACGAAGTGCTCGGAGTCTTGCTGGTGGTACAGATGGTGGTAAGGGGCTGGATCCATCTCAGACAGCAACTGTCAGCCAACAACACTCAGCATCTCCAGCATGACGACAACGACTCCGATGAAGAAGATGGTGATTATAGGGAACGGCTCATAAATCCAGATAGCATAAACGTTTCACTGGACGAAAACGCCTACAGCTCAAACAACGAATTACTTTCGGGAGGGAGCAGCTCGAACCAACGCAGCCTGGCAGAAATTGGAGTCACCACACACACACCCGTCCCTAGGGGAGGCAGGGCGCGTTACGATTTGGGCGTGGCGAAGCTGATGGGATGGATCAAGGGCGGCCAGCAAAGGAAATGTACGCTCTGCCTAGAAGAAATGAAGGACCCGGCCGCGACGTCGTGCGGTCACGTATTCTGCTGGGTGTGTATAGGCGACTGGGTACGGGAGAAGCCCGAGTGCCCGTTGTGCAGAAGGGAAGCGCTGGCGCAGCATATCTTGCCGTTGAGGAGCGCAACAGGATGATTGATGACGGAGCGGCGTATGAAAAGTCCTTATAATGTGGAAGTAAGAAGGACATAATAGTAGTTGTGTGTTGTTATTGTTGTTTTTGTTGTTGTATGTGAAAGCGTTTTATGAAGGTAATGAAAGGCATATATGTATCTAGATAATAAAGGGGAAAGGGAGGTGACATGCAAAATATCATGGATTTAAATTGCTTTCCGGCAGTGTTATGTGATTGTGGGAATTTCTCTCACATATATCAGAAACATACAATCACCAAATTGAAAATAAAAATGTTCAAAAAACAGTTTTCTGGATGAAAAATCCCCTAAAAAGTGTGTTCTATCCCTGCTGGCCCATCTGTTACCCTTAATCATTATAGTCGTTCCATTCTCCCTCCTTTCCTTCCATTTCCCCTTCATCCTCTGTGTTCCAATTCCAACAACGGTTTGTAATAAGAATACAGATAAACCTACTACAAGACAAGAAAGAAAGAAGGAAGAAAGGGGAAAAAAAAGAGAGAAATAGGAAAAGCCCAGAGGCAAAAAGCAGCAAAATCCCGACCCGATAATGATAATAGTAACAACAGACAGACAAATCCAAAGTAAAAACATTGTAAATGCTTGTGGAGAGAGTTGAACCATCAAGGCAACAAACCAACCGACAAACATAACCAATGAAGTAAACTTCGACTTGTCCCTGAGGAAAGAGCCTTTTGTCAAAAGCCCCTCACAAATAAGGGGTTCAGAAAAGTGAACAGCAGTAAACACACAAAGACCTCCGCCAAAAATAACAAAGGGAAACCTGAGTGTAGGTGTGGGTGTCGATGTTTTTCTCCGTTGATTGGATTTGGAATCCACAATAGGAGAAATCCATCTGATCATTTCGAACCGCAAAATCTCAAAAAAGCAACAGTCCGACAAAGCATCGTTGCCCGTCCGGTAAAGATGTACAGAAGGAAAAAAACAATGATAATAACAACAAGGTGAAGTCTGCGACTTTTGCACCTTCAAGAGAAAATCTCGGAATAAGAAAATACGCAACACATGATGTAACATGTGGAGGCGCCAGAGGTATCATCAAAATAAGAAAAGCCAACCCGAGATGTTCCCAACACATCAAACCATAAAAGAAAAACTCCCATATGTGAATGTTGATTCCCGGTCTCCAAATGCCCCTGAAACCTTCCGGATGCCCCTTTCCAGGTCGTTGTAATGATGCCCCAATGTTTCCATTTCCCCACAATAATCCGTACAGAATGCTGCTACCCCTTTAAACGCAAAACAACACAATTTCTCCCCTATCATTCTTCTTCATCCTTAATGACTTGAACAACTCTTTCTCCTCGACCGCCTTGCTCAAGCTGACACCCGATGCTGAGCGTTCCCGGTGATACCGCTTGAGTGCCTTGTTGAGACTGCACCCACGGTCGCTCTCGGGGCCCTTGTTGACAAAGCTGAGGAAGTGATCAACACTAGGCTTGAACACGATCATTTGACCATCGGCCTTGGTGGTCTCTCCCTCCTTTGAAGATGGCCGATACTCAAGAAGCTTAGGTTCCTTGGCATTTTCGAGTCTCTTGACGGTCTTCTTCTTGGTCGAGGTTGAGCTGGTCTTGGCCTTCTTCTTGCTTGGCTTTGCCTTGGGGCCTGCGATCATAGCCATAAGACCGTTGCTTAATGCCTCTGTCGTCGATCGGGCAGGGTTCTTTGTAGACTTCTTGGACTTGGTCTTCTTGATAGGAGTGGGTGGCGCATTGTTATCGCCAGAGTAGTCAGGCGAAGGCGGGAAAACGGAGGGTCGGCTCATCAGCCGGTTCAAGCCACCGGTCAGGCCAGAGTGCATAACTGGGGGCGCATCCTGCATGGCATGATCCGTCTCGATGTGTAACCTCTTGCGCTTTTTATCCTTCTTTGCCTCCTTATCGGCATCCTTGACCTTTCTCCGCGCCATTTTTGGAGCGGGGGTCTCAAAGTTGGATACAGGAGCAGGTCCATCGTAAGGGAGCAGTGTGTCATCCTTCATCTCATAATCGTCGCTATCATCGGTATCTGGTTCGAAGCGAACAAGCTGAGTCTCGGTGTTGACAGTTGCGGGAAGCGACACGTGGGAGGCGGTAGGTGTTGGGTTTTCAATAAGAAAGTCAAAGACGTTGGCCACCGCGGGCCTCTCCACGGCTGATGGGGGAGTTGGCGCTTCCGGTAGATTCCTCACGGGGTAACTGTCATCGTCACTCTCTTGGTCATAGTGGCGCCATTCATTATCTTCGACCACCGACTCAACATAGGCTGGTTGTGCCATGGCGTGAGGCATGGGTGCGGATGCGGAGTTGTTGTTGCGGTAGGTATTATTGTTGTTGTTACCGTTATTGTTATTGTTATTGTTGTTGTTGTTGTTGTTGTTGTTGTTGTTCTTCTTGTTCTTATAGAGGGCGCCTTGGTACTTTTGTTCCTCGGTCATACAACTCTAGATCCGAGTCAGCGCTGTTAACCTCGAGGGGTCTGGTCAGTGTAACATGACCAGAATGAATGTCATACCGTGTGCCAGCGATATTCTGTCCCCGGGAAGTGTACCATGCAATCGATGCAGGTAAAGGTAGCGCCTCGGCAGCGGTTGCGGTGCGGGTCGAGCTTCTTCTTGGTTAAGATGTCGCCGCAGCCCTATTCAGTGTCGCAAAAGATCCGAGTTAGAGTGGTGGCCGCAGAAATGAATACAATTGGTGTCTGGGAGCGCGGGGAAGATATGGACGGCGGGGTGGTTGTCTTGTGGCAATAAAGTAGGGAGAAAACAAGAAGGGAGTTGTGTGGTGAGTGACAGGAGACTCAAAAGCAGGGAGGATCAACTTGATCACTGAGTGGGATGGGGGTGCGGGAAGAGGGGTGGTGTGCCAGGGTGGGTGGTTGTGACCTGTGTTGGCCGTGACCCGTGGAAGTGGTGTGCGGCAATGAGTGTGTGATGTCAGTTAAGATTGGGGGGGGAGGGGGGTGCAGAACGGGATCCAGCCCACAAACACAAAGACAGGGGGGAGGGGTGAGCAATGGGAGAAGAACCCGGGGGGCTGTCCCGTTGAAGATTGGGGAAGATAGGAGTGGGGAGAGGCTGTTGTTGTTTGCGTCCGCGTTCCACTCCCAATGTGTTGCCCATATGAGGAGGGCATGAGAGAATTAAGAGCATTGCGACATTACCTCACACGAAAAAGAAACCATCTTGACGGTATCGTATTATCCCAATTGGTGCGGAATATCCGAATGCGGTGTTGATGCTGCGATGCCCTACACGGGATGTTGCCCAGTCGGGAATACGGACTGGTGAATGTGCAATAGCTGACTGGCTACAAAAGGTCGATCTGAGGCGAAAACCGTGCAGTTTGTGCAGTATGGCTTTTGCTTGTTGTGTATGGAAAACGTTTAGGTCGGTGGAGCGGTCGGCAGGGTCAAGCTGTCGGTCGAGCAGTAGGTCAGGTACGGACACGGGGATGGGATGAATTGGAATTGGGCGGCACAGAGTATGGCGGGGCTGTGGTGTGCGCCTTCGGTGGGCGGGCGGCGAGCTGAGTGACGGTTTGTTGACAACGCAGAGGCTGTTGTATCTCCTGGCTGCTGTGCTGCGCCTTTTGGGCACGAATAAGATCCGCCCGAGCTGACGAACAGATCGAGGGTCCAGAAATAAGAAGGTTGCTAGCAACAACGGACAGCGGAAGCTAGCGGCTCAAGGAGGGTCTTCGGGAACCTGGCAGTCTTGGGTATCCGGAAACTGGATCTGGAGGTTTGTTGGCAGCGTGCAGAGTTTTCTCTGTGTGCGTAAAAGAAAAAATTATTCGATACCTGGGATGTTGTTTTGGAGATTTTCGGGCTCCAATGCGTCGCTAGCCTTTTCCAGGTTGTTGCTGGGTCCGTAGGTCCCGCAGTCCCGCAAAATCCACAGCTTCCCGCAAGTTCATACCACTGACGAGCCATGAGCCACAGGTGACGGTTGACAGCCCCTCCACCAATCCCCTTGCGCAGCCGCAGTTACGGAACGATGGAGCTTACGGAGCAACCTGTTTGCGACTTGCCAATGAGGAATGCCCGGGGGCCGTGCGCTAAGCCAGAAGAAGTGGCGCTGACAGGCTCGACAAGCTCGAACTGCAACCGCTGAGGGGTGTGAGACTGGGACAAAAAGTGGGGAGGTGTGGCACGGTAAGACACGAAACTCGAGTGAAGCGCGCTCTTGGTTGGTCAGGAGACACAGGCAGCGCGTTTCAATTCATTTAAAAAAAGAATCTAATGCTGGTATCCAATCCTACACCATCGTCTTGCGAGGTGTGTGTTTGTCGCCATCTGACCGAGTCAGCACCCACACATGATTGCTGAATCCCGACGGATATTACCACCTGTTGATGCCGCTGTCATGTTATGCGACTCCTTGAGATACGTAGCGACATTTGCGGGGTGAGGTGCTAGCTCAGGGCGGAGGCGTACATAACGCCGCAGCTCAGGAACAGGAACAAGGAGACAGCTCATTCTTTCATCAATGCGGACCTAGGCCTAGGCCCGGACATTCTTCAGCGGCTTCTAGAGCATTTCGGCAGCGGCTGCATTTCTTGGTTCCATGTTGGCAGTAGCCTGCAAACATCTAGTCTTCCTTGCACGCGATTCGCCGACTGAGAACACACCCGACGGGTGTTGTTTGTTACATTGCCCCCTATCACTCTTTCTCCTGTTTCAGACCTTATGCGACTTCTTCCAGCCGACTAGAATGGCATTCTGGTTTGGGGTCTAGCGCATTGATAGAACCAGAAATGGATGCCAGAGAAAGCAGCCTGAATCACAGACGAGTGCATGAACAGCGGCAACGTCCAATGCGCGCGGTCTGTGTTGCGCGCGCGACCTTGCAAAGCACACAGTTCAACTGCACTCCCCGATCTAGATATGACATGGAGCCCCTTTTGGCTATCATCAACTGAGATCTCTGTCTGTGACAGTATAAAGCTGCTTGACTGGCAGGGTTTCCCCCGCGCCAACACGTTTGATAACCCCACCACCCGACAGTGTTCCCAAGGTCCTGTCTCTGTTATCTTGTACAACATCCATTGATTCAAGATGAAATCACCTCGCTCCCAAGTGAGATGCTTCCGCTTGTTGGTTGACGAGATGATCGAGCCCAACATCGAGTCCTAAAGTGCGGTCCAGCAGCGTGGTGTGGCAAACGATCAAATTAACTACAGCAATAAGATGAGCTTGGGTGATCATCGAGTTTGGCCTAATTCTGTGGCCGTGTGACCAGGAAGATAAGCATCAAGACAACCGGCACTGCGAAGATGAATGGTCATATATTATGCGGCCTGATGGCCTCGGAAGATGGGCCTTGACGGGGCAACTTTGACAAGACCCGGTCTCCTTCCAGTGGTCGACCCATTCAGAGGCTTCTTGATGAATGATGGAGTCTATGTGTCTATCACCAAATCCACCGGAGCTCTGCCGACGGCAATGAGCGGCAGATCTCCTCGGTTCTCAATTAATTACATCATGCCTTGCATACAGCAAAGGTAGCGTGTCAAGTCTCAATTTCCTCTCGCTGCTGCAATGCATGTCGCTGCACCTTCCAGGTTCCCCGATCGTGCAATCCATCCAATCCCTCTTGCAGCAGCAACCCACTGTTGTCTGGAGCACACACACCCCTGGCAATCCAACTGTCTCAGAGAAGGAGCTCAAGCCCAACAAAGTGTGCAAACAAGAGTGAGAAACGAGAAAAGGCTCCGCAATCTTGGCTCACCCAAACGAGAGACCCCCGACGTCAAGACCCCTGGTCTCACAGCTTAGCTCGTTTGCATCCACTCCTTGATGCTCACGTTATAATATCAATTCGATACCGCCCTTTTTCCACTTCGCTCTGCTTTCCCAGCACCATGTCGACGCCATCGCCCGCTGATGCGTCTGCCAGCAATTCCTTTCTGCAGCAGACTGTCTCGTTGATGAGCGGCGTCGCGGGCTACATGCGCTTGCCGGCGATAGCCTCTACTGTATGACCCGACACTCCTGCCTCTCCCGCCCAGTGCCTGAATGGCTGCAACGCCAGCCGCGCCGACTGGTTCAGGGGGCAAGTTGCCCAAATGTTATGATGGACCGACGGGAAACAGCTGCTAACCATTGTAAAACCATATAGGGGCTTGCCGCTCTTTTAACAGGCTTGCTTTATTTCAAGCAAAAGTAACTTCTGCCACATCCTCCTTTCCACCCCGTACACTGATACTGACTCCACAAAGGACACTCATTTATCCCGCTCACATTCCGGCCAACGCCCGTACCGACGTCCCCCGCCCGAGTCAGTATCATTTCAAGGACTACGAGGAGCTCATCATCCCGACCAACGATGGCGAGAAGCTCTCGGCCTTTTACATCCGGGGCCCCCGCGGAGGGACCAATTCCAAGGTGACAGTTCTCATGTTTCACGGCAATGCCGGAAACATTGGACATCGTCTACCAATCGCCCGCATGCTGATCGCCGCGACGGGCTGCAACGTGTTCATGCTCGAGTACCGCGGTTACGGCATCTCGACGGGAGCTCCAGACGAGAGCGGCCTGAATATGGACGGCCAGACGGCCCTTGACTACCTCCGCGACCGTGCCGAGACCCGAAACCACAAGTACATTGTCTACGGGCAGAGTTTGGGAGGAGCTGTGACTATCAAGTTGGTGGCCAAGAACCAAGGAAAGGGAGACATTGCCGGAATGATCTTGGAGAACACGTTTCTTAGCATGCGGAAGCTCATCCCGAGCATTATGCCCCCTGCGAAATATTTGGCATATCTGTGCCATCAAGTCTGGGCTAGCGATAGCATCATTCCCAGCATCAAGATACCTACACTTTTCTTGAGTGGTCTGCAGGATGAGATTGTGCCGTAAGTTTCTGGCGGAGGAAGTCGAATCTCAACGGCATTGTGTACTGACCCCTTTCTCCTCTTTAGTCCCATCCATATGAAGCGTCTTTACGATCTATCAAAAGCCCCCGTCAAGATCTGGAAGCCGCTCCCCGGGGGCGACCACAACTCGAGTGTTATTGAAGAAGGGTATTTTGAGGCGATTGCGGATTTCATGGCGAAGTGCACCTCCGAGAAGAAGGAGAAAGTTTGATAGAAAAACGTTTTAATGTGTCTGGAATGAACGACAAAATTGGTATAATACGGAGATTCATACAGAGATGTCAGGGAAGGGGAAAGGGGGGAGTGAGGGAGATGGTGGCAACATGCATTTGCTTATACTCTCTATATATACTGTCACTTCAACAATAATCATCGTTGATACCCCTCCCAAATACCCCACCACCACTTCCACCACCAGATGCTTCTCGGGCGTCTCTAAGGTACATAGATACACATTTCCTACTGGGGGTGTAAACACTCGAGTTTGAAGGGTTCTGCTTTTCTGACCGTGATTCAAATCCCGAACAGTCGGGTAAACGGATGTGACACCAAACCTAACTCATACAAGGGAGAGACGGCATGGTCGGGGGGTGGGGGAGGGGGTGCGTGAATAGAGGGGAGTCGTGACAAGTTTGTTTCGGGATTTGGGATTTACCTATCTCAGCTGAAGTCAGTGTGTACTAGTCTATTTGTCTTGAATAGAGTGTGTGACGTGTGAGCAACACCCGCTGTGCCGGTATTAATTGGCTGGGCATTGTTCCCGATTCGGAAAGAATTATAGCTGTAGGTTGTGTAGTGGTTTGTGTGTGTGTGTGTGTGTCCCTTACATATTCGCTTAAGAATTCACTGCCGCTATCTATGTACGATGGAGGAACCTTTTTTTACTACATGGATCCATCCAATATGCGCAAGTTTTTTTTTTGTTTTTTTACCGAAGCGAGTTGGAGCTATTGAAAGATTTCATACCACTACTACAAAAGGTCCTTTGCCGTGGGTTGCGGTTTTCTATGAATAGAATTGCGGCTTGGACAGGTTGGGTGTGTGGGATGGTTGTCATGGCGATTGATCAATCAGATTACGCGGAATGGGAAAGAGGGGGGGGTGCAGTTGGAAGAAGATTCTGGCTTGATTTAGGACTTGGACTGGCACCGTATATCAAGGTGGTTGGGAGGTATAAGTGATAAGATGAGATGTTGTGTCTGATTGGAAAGTTGGAAGCGGGGAACGGGGAAATGGGAAAGGGAAGGGGCGAGATGGGGTATATCAGAGTTGCGATATAGGTCTCTGCGATGTTGTGGTTGGTGTTGATTTGCGGTGGTTTTCGGGACCGAGGATGGTTCGAGAGTTGTGGTTCGGCCATTGAGAGGCGAAATGGAAATCAGATATCATGAGATGAGAGAGGTTGGATGAGGGGTGGGGTGAGATGATGCGTGAAGAAAGTTGGATGCTGTGTTGTGTTGTCGGGGTGATGATGATGCGATGAGAGAATCTGAAAGCACATCAGGAATAAGACGCCATCCCTTACTGCACAGATGATTCTCGGCTCCTAATCTGCTCTGGCTTTGATAAGTTTCAAAGAGCAGATGGGTAATCACTTGCGACTCTCCGGTGTGATCTTTTGCCCCTTTTGGACTGTTCCGGAGATGACTTTCTTGTCTACAAGTAAAACAATGACTGAGTTGATATTAACACTGGAATGTGATATTGGAGGGGTGTTTAAATTAGGGATGATAACGATGGTTCTAGAAAGGTTCCAGCGGGGAGTCCAAGCCGTGTCTCATATCTCGAAAAGATCATAAAAGGAATGTAATATTGATAAGTTTGGAAGCAAGGGAGTGAGGGAAGGAGGAAGAGGGGTAGATGATGACGACTTTCATGCAGATGTTTGAAGATCATGGCGGCGATCAAGTTGGTTTGGCTGCTGTCAGGCAATCCCGAACGTCAAAAGAGAGACAATGACGGGTGTTTGACAAATGGTTGAACAGTCGAGGATGTTTGTTGGACAAAGCACTTCGTTATGGTTCCACCGGTCTCGAGCTGTGACGACTCGATTCCTTCCCTGTGACACTTTTATTCGAGACTCAACAGTGATACATTAGAGTGAGTCGCTGTCTTCGACAGTGGTCCTGATGATTTTACCGCGAGCTTTTGTGACACTGGCTTGATTATGCTCTGTTGGATGCTATCTGCACTTGTGATATGTCATTTGCGAGTAGCTCTATGGGTACATACTAGTTCCCTTCGCTCATTCTCTTTGTGTTGCGGAATCTCTGAGATTTCAAGTTTGACTAGGATCAGCTAGGCTTGTCAGATCCTTTAACTATGGGCTTGAGTTCAGGAGCTCCTTAATTTATGTCCTGGTTGGCTTCAATATTTACATACACAACAGACCCAACCGCCATTTCCAGATAACTAAGAGATTGGCTAAAATTCAACTCCTCCTGCAACCCTGCGTGCCTTGACCTCAACTCCGAGTTCTATTGTAGAACGTCTAGTGTTATTTTCGATGCGTGGTAAACTCCGCTCAGTATGACCATCATATATAAGATTTCATATCTGATCGTATTCAAATCCAGAAAAGAAAAAGGTATACACGGCGGGAGCCTGCCAAAAAGACATTAGCAACAGCCCATTGATTCCAAATGTCCACTCTGCCGCTGAACGGCATGCCTTTGAGTTCCGCTACTACATATTCAAGCTGACGACGGCGTTGCTGTTCCATGATTTTGAGGTGTCGATTGTGAGCGTTGAATACACCTTGGGACGTTTAGTGAGCCCTTCATCTCAAAGTTGAGGCAGTTCATTCTACCTTGTAGACTAGTTATCCAACACACTGCTTTGCCTGTTGATAGTGGCGGGTGCTTTTGCTGATAAAGAGGAGTATATCAACCATCTTTTATGACCATGAGTGTCATGATAGACGCTCAGCAATCCACAGAAAGTTACGAGGTTAGATTGCCGAGTAATAGAAGTGCGAGAGGCCCAGGTCGCTGAAGGCGCATATTCCTCTTACATAATCTCAAATGAGGATTGAAGTGCAATTGTTGAGTCTACTGTTTGTCGATCTGGTCGTCTTGGCTTCCCATAGCTCATGAGCTGTCATGGAGCGGAGCGTGTGGGTTGCTGTGATAAGAGCGTCATGGTGGTCGGTCAGTTGAACGTGCTGACACGAGGGTATCCGACATCAGCAAGTCTCGGAAGCTTTGAAGAAATCCGAATGCGAGCGATCCGGCGGATCGGGGTTTAATGAGTTCGAGATTCAACCACAACGATGCTTTTCGAAGCTCACCTTTTTACGTACGAAGTAGAAACGCTGCGCTGGAATTACAGTGTAAGTCAATTAGCACTGTCTTGGCAACCGATCTCCGAAGTTGTTGTTACGCAACAGCCCCTGCAAACCCCTGTTGCCAGGCAAGCTGACGTCGAACCTCTGAGATTACAGGGGTTCATTCGCATGCAACAAACCGTTTAGCAACTTAGAAACACACTGGAACTTTTTTTTTTTTTTTTTTTTTTTTTTTTTGGTGCACCGTTAGTATCGCTGTGGTCTCATACAACACCTACGTTCGTTCTCAATTCTTGTCACTCGCTCATCTCTCGATGACTTTTAAAAGCCACAATGGACGGTGACCCGCCAGTTGCATCAAAGCTCGACTCGTTCAGCCTGACATTCCCTCTGCCCTACCGGGTCGCCTTTATCGTAATTTTGGGTATGTCTGCTTCCTTCTTCTCATTTGGAACCACCAAGTCTTTCTAACATAAGGCAGCTGTCTGGGGATGGGGTCTTAATCTTCATTTCCTCCATATCCGTCGCATCGATGTGCCCTCTCTTATTCGCTATCCCGGCCGAACGAGCTCGAACCAATTGACACATCACCACTCGACTTACCGCCTCGCAACCTTTCTCTCCGCAACCTCCGGTGCCTCGATCCTCCTATTTTGGACCCTCGCTGGCCGTGACCCCCAGAAAGTCATTGACTATGACTGGATTCCTATGACAAACTTACTCGTGTTGGCTGGTCTCTTCGCAGTCCCCTTGCGCCGACTCTCCGTTTCCCACACCGGCCGCAACCGACTCCTGGCCACACTCCGCCGCGTTAGTATTGGGGGCCTAGCAGAGCCAAAGGATGGAAAGTTTGGCGACATCTTGCTTGCTGATGTGCTCACAAGCTATGCCAAAATTCTTGGGGACCTCTTTGTCTGTCTCTGCATGTTTCTTACCCGAAACGGGTCTGCGACGGCACGGCCAGACAGAGGCTGTGGTGGTGATGTATTGGTTCCCTTCATCATGGCGATTCCGAGCGCCATCCGGCTCCGGCAGTGCTTGATTGAATATGTGCGCGTACAAGACGCCCCAAGGAAGGAAGCGACGGGGTGGGGCGGCCAGCATCTAGCCAACGCGGCAAAGTATTCAACGGCATTTCCTGTCATTATTCTGACGGCTATGCTGAGAAATCAAAAAGAAGCAGCGCCGGGAATGTCCCGTGCGTGGGGTTTTGCGTGTTTGCTCAACTCGCTTTACAGCTTCTACTGGGACGTGGCAAAGGATTGGGACTTGACCCTCTTTTCCGGGGAGCGGGAGAGAAACTCCCCCGAACACCCCTTTGGCTTGAGGAGGAGGCTGCTTATACACAAACCTGTGGTATATTATACTATCATCGGCCTCGACTTGATGCTGCGGTGCACGTGGATGATCAAGCTTAGTTCAAGCCTTGATAGCATCAGCAACTTTGAGAGCACCATTTTCTTGATTCAGTCTCTCGAGGTTTTCAGGCGATGGATGTGGATTTTCTTTCGAGTTGAGACTGAGTGGATCAGGAGTACAAATACAGGCCTCGGCATGGATGACATATTATTGGGCGATTTCCGCGAAGGCAACAAGTACGAGGACGAAGACTAAATGATTAATAAGCGGTGAGAGTGTCAGTGACGTACTCTTGTCTCAAGGACTGGCATTTATTGTACAAAGACGGATTGGGTATGGTGTTTGGAGCCAGCGTTTGGCTTAGGTATGGGAGCCAGATCTCCTTTTGATTAAAAGGCATACACTGATTTTAGGCCAGCTTAGACGATAATGTTACTCAACGTCGTCTGATGTTGGAAGAGACGATGTTTAATTTCAAATTGAATATAACATCAGTTTATCATTTAACTATCTTCGGGACCGAGCAATAAAACCTGCCCGATTTCGGTCCTTCTATGTTCCCATCAAACAGTCACAAGATAGCTTATGGTGAGCCAACAAAGAACCATTCAATCGGACTGTGGGCTACGGATCGACTTCGCATACTTCGTCTCTAGTTCATCAAAGAAAGAATCCCCTCTTTCCAGAATCCGTGGAACCTTGCCCTTTGTATTAGTCCCGTGTCTCGCCGAGAAATTTGTCGGGAATGCCGTCCAGGATGGAAATAATTTGTCTGCAGACCCAGACCCTTGGGAGACCTGACAATGATGTGCCAGAGCAACAGAGTTTGCGAACCGCACCACCAAAATGGTCGCGCAAGAGGCACTTCTGTCGCCTCAACCTGTAGAGCAGTTAGAAAGATATACAATGAGGGACCTTCCGCTACGGCTAAAATCTGAAAAGAGAAGCTCTTCAGCGTCAGCTCTCAGCAAAGAGATGGCCACGGCCTTCGGCAGCAGCGCAGACGGCTTAGATCTTCAGAACAGCAAATTCGGTGTCGATGACACCACGGTAAGCAAAAGGTCTGGGGGTTTCGACTCCAGAACGACCATCGCCTCAAATACATCACTCTCCGACAGTAAGGAGTCCATGAGATCGAATCCCGGTTCAAGTATGTTTTCAAATAATTTGTTTGCCTATGCAGATGTAATCATAGTGTTGACAGTTGAAAAGTAAAACAAGCGAAACCATATCCTGCGACAGAGGGACGATACGGGAGCGCCGTTACATGGGGGACATCACCCATGATGGAACCAGAATTCATTCCTATAAGGCTTCGACCAGAAACCCCAAGGCTCGTTATTGCCACAAACAAGGCAAACAGCGCCGCGATAGCAGGCGGAAAGAAGACACCAAGATCTGCTCGATACGAGACAGTTAAATCATCCAGCAAGCCACGCCACCCACGCCTCCAACATGAGCGTAACAGTGCCGAGGACAGTGACAGTTCCAGTGTGGACTTGTACCACAAAGCCACGGGAGAGCTTGCCAGAGACCAAAAAGCTGCAGAGCGGCTCGTAAAAGCCACGCACTTTCCTTACAGTTCAGATTCTGTCGGCAGCCACGACGACACCGACTCGGACAACGATAGTTGGCACAGAAACGGTAACTTTCTTTCGCCTCCTCCTCCGCGATCCATGTCAAGTAGTCGGCAAGAGCAACGATTCTCTCCCGGCAGCGACGTTTCACATCCCAACCCAGACTGTAGTCGAGATCGACCACGCCAGGTAAGCGTTCACACCTTTGGCGGAGGCATCGAACCGACTCCCTCCCCACCGGCATCATCTCGGCTCTCAGAACAAACATCACCCAAACCATCATCTGCAGCCGCACAAGGGCCACGGCCCACCTCTAAACTGCTCAATACCATCACAGCCTCGACAATAAATGATTCAACAAGCGGCATCTCATCCGAACTCCTCCTAGGTGCTATCAAGCGAAATTCCTCGCAACAATCTCCACGCAATCGTCACTCATCCATCCTATCTAAAGTCTTGTTCAACAGACGCATATCTGGTACCAACCCCCCAGCTACTCCTGCTAATATAACCCCAACGCCTGCTCCTACCCCGATATCGCCAAGCTTCAACGACATGCCTCTTCTCAACCTGCATCAAGCACAACAAGTGCAAGCCTCCCTTCCGCCCATGAATTCTCCTCTTCTATCAGAATCGTCGCCGTCTACTTTACTGGGAGGCCTCTCACTTGCTTTTTTAGCTCAAAAGACTAAAGCGATCACCTCGGCCCGGTTCAAAAAAAGCGAGGACCGGAGACGGGCCAAACTCAAGTCGAAGATTAGAGTGTTTGGAGATGGCGGTACCGTTCTCGGCTTGTCAGAGAAGGGCGTGGAAGTGGTGGGCGTCAGGAAACCGGGGCCGGAGACGGAACAGCGAAGAGGTGCAGGTGGGAACGTAGGAGGAGGGTATGACTATTTGCCGATTCTAGGAGTGGGCAGTGTCAGCAGTGGCAGCTCGGAATCATTTGGAGGCACGATAACACCTACTGGAACCGGGAAGGGAGGAATGGTGTTTGGGAAAGAGATTACGGACAGTACTGGACCAGAAATGCGGACGAGGGGTAGGTTTGGGCCGAGAGCCGGGGCTGGAAAGGGGCAAGGACAGCAACAGCAGCAGCAGGGACTGGTGAGGCCATTTGCTGTACCGGCCGCGGGACAAATGGAGAGGAGAAAGAGCCCGGCTAGACAACAATATGGTCCGGGGCTGGATAGTGGTATTGGTGGACAAGTTGTGTTGAGCCCACCGCCGCAGCCGCCGCCGACGAAGGCATTACCACATAGACCCGGGCAGCAGACCAGGTTGCAGGAAAATACCGGGGCTAAGGTCGGGGACGCGGGGTTGGGACAGTTCATGAACCTCTCAACGAAGAGCGAGGGGAGTGGTCTGAGAGGTAATGGGGTAAGGGTCGGAGGAGGAGGAGCATTAGTGGATGCGAGAGGAAATGTTATGTTTCCTGTTGAGCAGGATGGAGTGAGGCCTGTTTTGTAAGGGCTAGGATATGGAATTCACGCGCTTTGTTTCAGTTTTTATACGGATTTTTAGGTCTTTCTTTTCTGGAACACGCAATTGGGTATAGGATATCTTGGTGTGGCTGTGCCATGTTTACACTTGGCACTGAGTTCCGGACTGGTAGCAGATGTGTGATCAAAATCGGACTCAATCAGTAGCGATATCAAGAACAAAGAAAACACATTAGGTCACTCTAGCAATCGACTACAACTTTCTCTGTTTTCAGATACAACCCTCAACTAGTGACTGGACTGAATGCTTCGCAGCCGGTCGGGCGCAGAAGAGGGGTTAATGTTTTCTTGGGAATAGGGGCAGTTGGTTTGAGAGAAAACAAAATAATCCCCTGCTGACGTCACAGTTACCCCAAAATCCACTTCCTCCATCTCTCCACCCTCTCCGCATCTCGGCCTCGGCCCCTCACTCCATCGGCTCCAGACGGCTTCCAAACGCCCCCCCCCCCCTGCGGACAGCCCCGCAGCCTTCCAATCATCCCAATCAGTGGATTCCGTCTGCCCGCATGCCGTTAATTGTAACTCTGAACTTTGGTACCTTAACCCCTTACATTTTCCGGTAACCTACCAACTACGCGCATACCTTACCGTCGCCACACCTTATAAACTTTACCTGCGCTGCCTACTCTGCAGCTCATCCCCGGACTTTTACGGGGTAAGATGAACGGGTCTGTGGCTACTGGCGAGGACGACCAAGCACCACAAGTCCCGAGTCAGTCGATTGCATCATCAACTGAGCCCAACACCTCCGCCCCTGAGCAGGAGAAGGGAGAAGAGCAACAGAAGGCTGAAGACAGCGACAACGACAACGACAACAACGGAGATCGAGAACAAGAACAAGAAAAACGAGATAACGGCTCTTATTACTGGGATTATTCAACCATGGCACCTCTCAATTCAGTTTCGGCGGTTAGTACAAAAGAACACTCATTCTCAATCTCATGATAACATTATAAACCCCTTTTTATTATATATCTTGTTTGTTAAGTGGCCCCAAAGCTCATGCAAAGAACCAAGGCCGCCGTCGCCCGCCTACGAGCTTATAAACCTCCTCCTTTTCCGTTATGGGATCGACTGCCCGTAAGCAGGAGGGCTGCTGTCCTTTTACTGCTCTATGCGGATAAGAAGGGCGATTTGAGAGCGGTAATCACCATGCGAGCCGCCAGTATGCGCAGTTTCTCTGGGCATGCTGCGCTTCCAGGTGGGAAGGCTGATTCAAAGGAAGAGAGTGCTTGTATGTTGATTTTTTCCCTTTCTTATCCTTTCGTCTGGCTCTTCCCTTCTTCTGACAAAGATCATCCAGACCAAATCGCCCGCCGTGAAGCATGGGAAGAAATAGGCCTCCCCCAAGACGACTCCAAAATCCCTGCGCCTTTTCGGATTGAACACTTGTGTTACCTACCCATGAATCTGGCGAGAACAGAACTGGTCGTCCGCCCTTGCGTGGCGCTCCTGCACACCACTGAACCGCCCGTTCCACTTCCAGCTGTTTCACCGAGCAACAGCTCATTGCCTACAGCCGATCAGTCACTCATCCCACAGTTAAACCCCAAAGAAGTAGCTGCCGTCTTTTCAGCGCCGTTTCACAATTTCTTGAAGGCGCAAGATGAGACTCCCCCTCCATTGCCCGAAGGAAACTGGTACGAAGGAAGCTGGACGACGTGGCACGAGGAGCCGTGGAGGATGCATTTCTTCTACGTGCCTGTCAATGATCAGATTGTTGCGAAGCCCAAAAAGAGGGATGGAGGTCTGGCTGCTTTGTCTGAGGATCAGGAAGAGGAAACGGAAACAGACGAAACTGCCGAAGAGACTGGGAGGTTTAAAGTGTGGGGAATGACTGCCAGGATTCTTGTGGATGCCGCCACTGTTGCGTACGGAGAGAAGCCAGAGTTTGAGAGCAATTCGCATTTTGGAGATGAGAAGATGATTGAGGGGTTGGCGAGGATTGGTCGACTCGGCGAGAAGAAGAGAAAGGGAAGCGAGATCAATCATGAGGATCTGAAGAAGGCTGCTGCTGAGATGGATATGAAGAACGGGGTTGGCGATAAGGGTAAGATATGACTTGTTTTACAGGTAGAGTAGAATGGCTGGATTAGAGGAGGGCTTAGAAAGAACGGAAGATTTGGTATATAACGAATCAAGGACATGAATTCTCATCATCTCGTGTCCACCGACTTGTTACGAACAACCTTCTGCACAACTTTCGCTTATGCTTCGAAATACGAAAAGCGTAAAGAGCTCTACGTAACTTCAACTGATCAAAAACATGCCACTCCATATACGCAGTACGCCCCTCCCGCTTTGCCCATCTCACAATATTTACGACCGCACCGAAACCTTTTTTTCCACGTAGCATTTCTGCTATATTCGTGAATCCTCCCAATTCGCCTAATGACAAGCAGTCTCCTTCGTAACCGTAGTCTTCCCTCCAAAAATCAGGTAGCCAACCCCAGCACCAACGCTCACGGCAATCATGACCCATCCATTATAAGTCATGAAAACTAACCTAGTTTATTATCACACAGTTCAGTCTCTTGTCCACCCAAAATCATCCTTCCCGAAATCTAGGGCAAAAACTCACATAATCATAAAAGCATAGAAATTCTGCACAGCATAAAGCACAGCCTTGATCAAATGAGCTTTCCGTTGAATCTCGTCCCTATTTTGGCCTGTAGATAGCGCACCGAGCAATCCACTCGTCTCAGTAACTTTTTTTTCCACCGGCATTAGTGGAACAAAAGAAAGAAATGGGGAAACGACAGGTGTGCAAAAAAAATAAAACTTACGAGGAGACGTCTCAACGCGTTTGGCAACGGCGGATTCGTATCGCCTTATCCCCTCACGAAGAGCTTCGTACCCTGCCCCCAGCGCGACGATTGCGATGAGCGACACGAGGAGGGACAGAGGGGAGGTTATGCGCCACTGCCGAAAGACGATGCAGAGGTTTTCGGTTGAGAATGTGAAGAGCATGTTCATGCTGCATTGATCACTTCCGTGGCCCATGCCGCCGCCGTGGCCTGAATGATCCATCATGGCGTGGGATGAGTGGTCGTGGTGGGAGTGGTCCATTTTTTTTTTGAGTGTATTTTTTTTACTGACCTGAGAAAGTAAATCTCGAATGAATGAGTTGAGAGTATTGAGAGAGTGTGAAGTACGGGAAAAGGGGAGCGGCTATTATATCAAAAAGGTACACTTTGTAATGCTCATATCGCCATGATACGTAAGGTCCGAAACGAACGCTACCGTCCTTGGTAACCGGGGGGTGGTAAGGTACGGAAAACGCCCGCTCGGACGTGCATGCGATCTGTTCAATTTCTGCATTGGTGCGACAGTGCAGTGGCCTTTGGGAATGCAAAAGCGGGTCTAAAATCTGGGGGAGGCGCTCAGGTCTTCAGTGAGCGACTGGGATGCACAGGCGGTGACGCGGGGCCAAGCCAACCAAAGGGTTCTTGATGGCGGGGTCCAATGTTCAGAAAGATCGAGAAGCTCATCGACGAGGTCCCGATATCACGAACTCACGGATAGATTTAAAACTTTTTAAAGGCGTAACTTACTATATATACGGGCCTCAGTTTATTCATTTTTTGGATTCAACTATTATAAAAGCAAGTCTCGAGGTAAGAAAAAGAAGTCATTTCTAAGCTTTGTTGGAGAGCTTTTCTTGGGGTGAGTGAGAGAGTGGTCCGACGATATCCGCTCCTACGCCTCATAAACGGGAGGTTTCCGTGAGCTGTTTCATCTCAAGCAACCAACAAATGTTTCCTCTCTTAATAACACTTACTTCACTCATATTCCTTGAATGTTTCTTCTGCCACTCACTCAAACCTCATCATATACACACTCACCTCATTAGAACCAACACCACAGGTCAAAATGCTCGCATCACCAGTCAACCTGCCGAAATGGTAACCATATCCCCCCTAACCCTCCAACAACCCCCCTCCTACTTACACACTATCTAGGCTCGAAGAAAACTCCCACCTCCTACAACCACCAGTCAACAACTACTGCGTCTACAATGAAGACTTCACCGTAATGATAGTCGGCGGCCCCAACGCGCGAACGGACTACCACATCAACCAAACCCCGGAATGGTTCTACCAGTACAAGGGCGCCATGATGCTCAAGGTGGTCGACCCCGAAGCAGGATTCCGCGACATCATCATCCGCGAGGGAGACATGTTTTTGCTCCCGCCCAACACGCCTCATAACCCTGTTCGCTTCGCCAACACGGTGGGCATCGTCCTGGAGCAGAAGCGGCCCCAGGATTCGATCGACAGGATGAGGTGGTACTGCAATGGTTGCAAAGAAGTCGTTCACGAGGCTGCATTCCACTGCACTGATTTGGGCACGCAGATCAAGACTGCTGTGGAGGCGTTCAAGAGCGACGAAAAGGCTAGGACTTGCAAGAAGTGTGGTGAGGTTGCTGATTGGAAGCCTAAGGAGGGGAGTTTGAAGGATCCGAATTTGGAGTAAATCAATCAACAGTTTTTGTAAATATATATATATATATCTATCTATATTTCCAAGATTTCTAGTTGCATCATGAGATGCTCGGTACATGTACGATATTGCACTACATGGTAGGTAGATATTTTACGTCTCGCCATACTGATAAGCACCAGTCGACTCCTCCACGTTGACCTCGATCTTAGCCTCCTCCAGCTCCTTGCCGTTGACACGGATACCGGCACGCATCACGTCACCGGGGACAACCGGGCCAACGCCCTTGGGGGTGCCGGTGAGGACAATGTCGCCGGCCTCGAGAGTCATGACCTTCGAGATGTCGCCCAGAATCTGAGGAATCCGGAAGAGCATCAGCTCGGTCGAGTCTTGCTGCTGGACCTTGTCGTTGACAGTGAGGTAGAGCTCAACGTTGTGCGGGTCCGGAATGGCAGACTTGGAGATAATGTTGCTCATGGGAAGGAAGGTGTCAAAGCCCTTAGCGATGGACCACGGAAGACCCTTCTTCTTGGCCTCGTTCTGCACATTGCGCGCAGTCAGGTCGATGCTGAGGGCATAGCCTGGGCAACCGCTGTTAGCTATGGTGTGATGCGGGCATGTCCTTTTAGCATATAACTCACTGTCAATGGCATCCAAAGCCCCGTCAACATCCTTCGAATCCAAATCCTTCACTCGCTTGCCCAAGATGAGGGCGAGCTCAACCTCATAGTGAAGATCAATCCCCTTGGGCCGGATCACGGGACCCTGGCCAGGGGTAAGAATGGATGAGGTGGGCTTGAGGAAGAAGAACGGCTGTTTGGGTTTCGTATTGTTGAGCTCAGCAATATGGTCCCTGCGTTTGCACCCGTAGCGAGTCAGAAGCTGGAATACCAATGATGTAATTTGAGAAACATCAGATGAATAAAAGGAGAAGCTGTCGGTAATACACACGCGTAGTTGCGGCCAATGCAGACGACCTTTCCTGCCTTTTTGAGCGACGCCATTGTGGTCAACCCTCTCTTGAAAACCAACATCTTGCACTGTTTCTGCCCCGCGCTGGAACTGCCTGCTCTTTATAAAAGATATCGAGTAACACAAGCAAGTGCGGGAGAATCTGGTTTCCCGTCCCTCCTTCAGGCTGTGTGCGCAATTACGACCAATCCCCGTCGGCGTGGAATACTGTTCCGGCAGTTAGAATCAGTAGGATTTGGGAATGGTACCCTTTGCTGACTTATGAGAATCCGATGAGGGATGAGTCTACGTATGGCGATATGGCCGATTGAGATGATGCCGAAAACCCCTGTCTTTGCAATACTGGTGCTTGTTTAAACCGTAGCATGCTTCAATTGAGTCTCTAGGTGGAGATGTGGAGCAACAAGCTGACCTCTCCAACTTGTCAAGGTGCGAGATCGGTCCCATCCCCCAAGGGTCCGATGTCTATTTCTGGTAGGACAGCACATGTGTCCATGATGATGATATAGCACCTTCAATCCCATGATGGGTGACAAAAATACCATTATCCGTCCAAATGTCGGTCATCTGATCAATCAATATGTCTAGAAGCCCGGGAAACTCCGACCACAGTCCCCCACACTGTCATGAATAATTTCATTTTCAAAGAAAACGGAACGGGTTACCGACCTGCAATCAAAGGAAACAGATTGCGTGGCCATACACGGCCCCTTCGAGATGTGTGCGGGGTGGCTTCCTTCTTCCACATCTCCTTCGTTGTTTGCTCAAAAAAAAAACCTCTTCAAAGGGGACACTTGACAGGGCGCGCGTGCCGGGCTTCCCTGCAGAGAAGGTGAAATGCGGAGTCCCATGCGCACTGCGCAGAGGCCCACTTATCGACGGACCCCACAAGAGTTCAGCGGACAAAGGCCCAAAGAGGTAGTACTGGTTGGCCGGGATCCTCCAGCCTTTTCTGAAGAAACCCGTTTGCGACACCTGCGCTGCATCTCATCCCACCATCTCACCCGCCGGACACACACACTTCCGTCCCGAGAATCCCCAACCACTGATTGGACTGCTGCAGCGAGCGCGTCTACAGCATAAATTCTTGTGGCTGTTCTGTTCTCTTCACCTCACCCGGGAAATCTCGTTCTGTGAAACCACACGTTCTTCCCAGCAGGAATTCAAGAGGACAACGAATTCCCACATTAAGACGTCACGCCTCATTCCTCGTTTTACATACCCGACATAGTCGATAATTCGCAACCAACAGCTCTCGCAATTCTCAGCAGTCGCATTTTAGCCAACAGTATCACTTTACATGGTCGTCCTAGTACAGCTACTATCAAACTACTAGTCGGGGATCATCGAAGGGACATTTTCCCAACTTCATCAAAATGGAGAGCATCCAACTTGCGCAGATGCTAGCTGATCTCAGCGACCTTAATGCAGCAGTAAGTGATGTTCATTGAACCGATGAGAACCACAGAACCGGAACAAAGTTCTAACTAACCGCTCGAACTACAGCAGGACTCCCGAGCCGCAGTTGGCCTTGTAACCGCCAACAAGACCCTTAACCAGCCCACTCCCACTACGCCTGCCACACCCTCGGAAGCCACACAACCGTCCGACAACCTCCGCCCTCCTATCCGTCCAGGTCAGCGACACCACAATCGCACTGGCTCCGCGGGTTCGATCGCCTCTGGCTCTTCCTTCATCTCCCGCACAGCCTCGCCAGCCAAGTTCGACAAGTATGGCCGACACATCCTCACCCCGCCGAATACCCGGGCCAACTCGACGTATGGTTCCGTTCCCGGCACTCCACGGTCGATGAGAACAGAGGGGGCAGAGGTTAGTACTACTTACTCACCTCCTTCAGTTCCACTATCGCCCAAGATACTAAAATGTCTTCAAATTTGCCAGATGAACGAGGACGACGTCGACCGTGCCGGTTCTCTCTTGGCTCTGTACGAGATTCGTGCGAAGCTCAAGGACCAAGACAATCGCAGCCTGCTCAAGCTGAGAGAAAAGATCTCTGCATTGCAGGCACAGAGAGCCGTGCAGGACGGCAAGGAAGTTAGTGATTCGGCGGGGGGCAAGAGTGGCAGGGCGAAGTACACTTTTCCCAGGAGCTCTTAAAGGGGAACTCTCGACTTTGCAACGTGATACCTCGACCTCACTATTGACGGCACAATTGCAACTTTACTTCTATTGGTCACAACGGGACGGATAGTGGACTGGATGGATGGGACTCATGGGACGGTTTTCTTGTCAATAACGACAAGAAATGGATGGGACTTGGTGGGACCATTCATTCATTTGATTTTTGGAAGTGCGCTTTTCGCACGGCGTTTATGGGCGGTTAAAGAGATGGGAATTTATCACAACACGCAAGCCCTCGACAAAAGGGCTGCAATCATGGGAAGGTGGGTAATGGAAAGCATGGAAAATGGGTTTTATCTCTTTCTTTGGAAGTTTTTTTTTGGTGATTTCATACAAAAAAGTACGGGAGACTTTGATTGAATGATCGATGCAGACGAATCACGCATTCATTGTTAGGAAGGCGAAAGCAGCAGAGTGCAGGAAACAACAGGACTGTCACAACCATTTTGTCAAAACTTTTTTGTCTCATTGCGTTTTTTCTTGTTGAGAAGGAGGTGGATATTCATATACATATCAAGACCACTCACCCCACTGGGCGGCTGTTCTTTTTATAACCCTGTTTGTTGGTAGACTGTAGTATGATACTTTCATACAAGCCTCTTCTTTTTTTGTTAAAAATTGATATAGCGAAATACCCGAGACACTTTTTTTTCTTCAGTCGCGCAAATATGGTCTTATTCACATGACCAATGTTATTTATTATAAGTCAGGATTATCAAAACACATGTACATGTACCGTGGCCGCCGCACTCTTCTTATTTGGATCTTTTTGTCCTTCTTGGTATCATATCGAATGGAGGGTTTTCATCGTTTTTGGGAATATGAGGGCGCTTTGTGTATCACATACGTACAGTACATACATACATACATACATTGAGGCAGTCTTTCGAATATATATATATATATACAAATCTACCTACATCAATAAACCCCCTTCATGAGAGAAACAAGATTTTAACCATACAAGTTTTCAAGAACCGCCAAAAGTAGCGTTAAAACCCGAATCATTACTTCATGTCTTTTTTTCCTTCCTTTTCTTTTTCCCTTGCTCATATCAGAATCATGACTTCTTCGTGGAAGTATGCTTTAAGCGTCAACAAGGGCAACAGCCGCCTGCCCTTGCTGAGGCTCCTCCTCCTCCTCTTGAATCGATGCATCCATTTCTAGTTGCTTCTCTGATTCCTTCGTTCCATTAACTTGAACCGCTTCAGCCTCCTTCTCATTCTCACTCTCACTTCTGTTCTCACTGCCCTCCGACTTATGCTCCTCCTCTTCCACCTCCTCTTCCTTCTCGCTTCCACTACCACTACTCTCTCCCTTCTTTTCCTCCTCCTTGCCGCTGGCCTCTTTCTCCTCCCTCTCAACCTCCTTCTCCCAATCATCAACCACAGCCTTCTCTTCCGCTTCCTTCTTCTTCCTCAACTCCAACCGCCTCAGCGCCACAAACGCCCCTCCAGCTCTTCCGTTGCCCAACCCACCGAGCGTAAGTTTGGCGGTTGACCCGGAAGCCGACGACGATGCCTTGGGCCCGACGACAGCACGTTTTGCTCCGCGACTGGCTACGGCATTCCAACCACCAGTATTCGCACTGGAATCCCCGCCTTCTCTACGAAGAACAATAAGGGAATCATCTGCGTGACACAGTATCACGTTCCGCGCTATACCGCCGCCGTTACGCCAGATAGTTTTCGAGATGGATGCTTTGAGGGCCGTCAAAGCTGATTCGATAGTTTGAGGGGTGGAAGTCATGATGCTTGCGGCAGTGAAATTCGGCACGGCCTTGATGAGTATTTCGTCCGAGGGTAGGAAGCTGGTTTGGAAGGTGAGTGCTGGGCCCGAGCGTGAGGCAGTCGCCAAATCTTTGGAGAGTTCCTTTTCAACTTCGTCTACTGTGAGGCCGAAGCGGGGGTTAGCGAGTAAGAGGGCGTTGAATGCCTGAACCACGGGTTGCGGACTCGGGGATGCAACTAGAGCAGGTTTGTTCGCTTGCAAGAGGCGGAGACATTGGGCGAGAGTCTTTTGTGGTGCTGCGACGAAGCGAGGAGTCTTGAAGATGCAGACGTGCCGATGGCCTTCTGGATCCTGGGATTCGGAATCAAGCCCGTAGTCTTCTGCGAGGGAGTGGAGGAATGCTCGCTGGTGGGGTTGCATTGGTTTGAAACGGAGACGCTTCTCCTTTGATGAGGCGAATACGCGGAACTCCCGTTCTTGAGTCTGGGACCAGCTGATATTCTCGCAGAACAGTTTCAGGGTTTTGTCTGAGTAGGGAATATGGTCGTCTTTGTGCGATTCTGGGTCGACCTTCAAGGCGGCTGCGAGGAGTTGGTTCCGCTGGATACGAAGACATTCTTCATCGCACTTCAGAGTGGTATCCTTGTGAGGCCATGGGTTAAATCGAGTGGCCTGGCACCGGACTTCCTGCTTGCGACGTTGGCAGGGGCAGGTGATGAATGTCTTGGACTGACAGGGTTTGTCCTCTTTGCAGGCTATTGATGGTTAGCATTCAACCTCGACGAACAGGAGTGTTGATGAACTTACGATATGGCGCATGACACTGATCGGCGCAGGTATGCTCGCATGAGACCATAGTCCTGCCGCAGATCTGAGAGCAATGCTTCCCAGGCACACCGACGTCCTCACACTCTCCAGGCTTGTGACACGGCTTCTTGCACTCGTGTAGTCCGCATTTCAGCTTCTTCCCACAAGGCAAACCACACCGAGCCTCTTCGAACCAGCATGGCTGATTCTTCAACACCTTCTTGCCGCAGATGCATGACCTCTCCACCAGGAAGGGACACTTGGGGCACTCAACATCATCAGAATGACACTGATGATCCACCATGGGATGTCCGCAAGACCGTGGTCTGCGGCAGTTAAATCGACACTCTGGCGGCCTGGTCCCACAGGGCTGAGGGGGATGAAGAACAGTCCGGCCACAAGAGCAGCTGATCTCCTCAAAGATCGCTTCAGGGCAGGCCATGCAGGGCCCTCTATGGCAGAGCTGCTGGCAGGTATGTGTGCCGCACTTCAGTTGGCGGCCGCACACTTGCAAGCAGATATGCTCTGGCTCAAAATTTTCGTTTGCAGTCCGCTTCTGCTTCCGCCTCTCAGAGGCCTTCTTCTCTCCTGGGCAGCAACGGGCTCCACATTCGTGACGACCACAGTTGAGCTGAGCCCTACAGGTCCTGAAGCATTGGGGCTGCTCAACCGTGCCTTGATGGCAAACCGACCTGGCTGTAACCTTTCCACAGCGGCAGGAGACGTCGATGTACTGAAAACAAGGAGGGCAAGCACCGACGTGGCACTTTTCTGGGCAGAAATGGCCACAAGGGAATGCCTTACCGCAGGGCTTGTCGCAGTGTGGAACTGGATCCTCACACGAGGCTCTGGGCCCAATAGACATAGACTCGAGTGATGTCTTGCCGCAGTTGCAGTGCGTGACAACGTCGGGAGAAAACGGGCAATGGGCTGTCTCTTCGTCTTGTGAATGGCATGGCCGCTGACAAGTATGCTTTCCACAGTCGAATGGTCTGTCACAGACGTGCTGGCATTTGAACGACCCCTCGAACCACTCACCCTCCTCAGTCTGTGCCTCGTCGGCGGTTGATGGCTGAAGTTGACCGTAGTTGAAGGAATCCAAGACATCATCTCGCTGGTCACAGGTAATGACCTTCTCCTCCTTTCCGCAATAGCAGACAGCAGGCATGGGAACCTTGCAAGCCCCACAAAGACCAGAGTGACATGGTTGCGAACAAGTATGCTCTCCGCAGGGAAGAAGATCGCCGCACTCTTCATGACAACTCCAACCCCCCTTCGCATAGTCGGTCTCACTGCACCGCCTGGTCACTTCGTGCTTGCCGCAAAAGCATGTCTGCGTTGGCCCCATAAGTGTACAAGGAGGGCAGGGCCCTGCGTGGCACATCAGTGGGCATGGATGCGGGCATGTTGCTCGAGGCTTTGAGCAAGTATTTCCGCATGTGTGAGGGGGGAGTCCAGATATGGGTTTCATGTCGATTTCCTTGCCACACCAGCAGTGGTAGGATCCAGGTTCCTCCACCAGGTTGGAGTTGC
Source organism: Cladorrhinum sp. PSN259 (assembly GCA_033725935.1). NCBI lineage: Eukaryota > Fungi > Ascomycota > Sordariomycetes > Sordariales > Podosporaceae > Cladorrhinum > Cladorrhinum sp. PSN259. Next base: position 87,844 of record MU867110.1, read on the forward strand.
AGCCTGGGCATCGCCAGTCCATGATTTGGTCGGGTTGAGGATCGTCTTTTTTCTTCTCCATCTGATTCTTATACCACTTTTTCACACAGTGAATATGAAGAACGGTCCAGCAGATACTGCAGCTCCAGACCTTGGAAGTTCGCACTACCTCATTAGTGCAGATGACGCACTCGTACTGGCCATTGTCGATGTCCTCGTGAATTCTCGTGGGGAGGTCTTCTGCTGTTGACTTTTCTGCCACTCTAAGTGGAGCTGGAGTCGGTTTTGGCGGTTTAGATTTGGGGGCTCGGGAGGATGATGCTGTAACCGGCTGTCTGGGGACAAACTCGGCAGCGACAGCACTTAGCCCGGCTTGTTGCGCCGAGTCATCGGCCGCTGGTCGTAATGAGGTCTCCGAAATCCTGGAAATACCAGCAGGTGGGGCCCTTCCTCCTCGATGGGAAATGACAATAGACCTTTGAGCACCGCCACCTCTTCCCCGCCTTCCACCACCGCCGCCTCTCCCCCCACGTCCACTTCGTCCCCCCCTTGCTGACTGGCCATCCTGCTGTGCAAATGGTTCTGCCACACTTGACGGTTGAATTGGTGGTGCTCGTGCTGCAACTGGTTCTGGTGCATTGGCAACAGATTGTTCCTGTTCTCTCTGCTCTGGCTGACTCCCTTCGGTCGTTGTGGCGTTTGCTGTTGATGAAGCTCCACCACGTCCACCTCGATTCCGATGCCTCCAGTACCCTCTTCGGTTTCCTCTGCCTCCTCCTCGTTGAGAATTTCCTCCTCTGGTGGCTGAGGATGTAGATGTCTCAGCCATGTTGTTCTGAGCAAACGCTATTTTGCCGAAACTCGACCGTGAATGAATCTTGAAAAATTGAGACGCAGTAAAAAAGTAAAGGTAATTTTTGGGGGTGGTATTGCGCTTTTTGAAATACAGCGACTTTTTCTAAGAGTAACTCAAAAAAAGAAAAATAAAAGGAAAAAATGAGTGAGTCAACTCGATGCAAGCTCGAGGCACAAAATATCAGAAAGAGGGAAAAACAAAACAGTCAGGAAAGTGCAACCAAGGCTTATTTTTTGAACTCTTGCAAAGTCACTGCAGCCCAAGCAGAGTCCTGGGGAGTTTGAACCTGCGAATTCGCCGCATGAGTAATACCTGGCCAAAGTGGCCCGTGCTTACAAGGTGGGTGGCCGTTAACCCGCAGGCTCTTTCAAGATGAGAGTTGTTTCTCAACTCTTGCCACCGTAATTGATTGGGCACCCCATCCACGATTATTTCTATATCATCCGGTGTTTGCCGTTCATAAATTCACCCACCTCGGCAGTAAATCGGAACAACTTTGGTTGAGATATTTGAGTTTCATCCAGACCAGATCTTCTAGAACGATCATTACCAAGCCTTTGCCCCCTGCCCCTGTAGGGCTTAGCGTCGCATCGGGCAAATCACCGAGGTTGCATCGACCAGAAGTGCTTGCAGATGAATCATTCTTGATCATACCTTATGTGAGGCACTGTGAGAGCACAAGGCTGAGAAAAGACAAGTGAAAGTTGCATTCCCCTTCATCACCCTAAATGTTTATTAAACAAAGTAAATAGATTAAAGTCTTGCCGTGTGTGCTGTGGTATATCGTTCTCTCCGATGATCGATCAGATTTCCCGAGGGTATATCTCGATCCCAATCCAATGCCCATTAAATCCTCCCAACCCCAAACACTTTCCTAAACCAACTAACCTTCCTATCCTCCTCCTCGGCATAATTATCCTTCACCACACTCAAAAACACCCTCTCAAGAGTCGGACCGCCAATGCTATAATCCTGCAACCCAAGTTCCTCCTTGTGCTGCTCCAGCAACTCAATCAGCCTTGCCACTCCGTTTCCATTCCTCGCCGTGCTCATCGAGACCCCGTCATCTTCTGATGACCTCTCGCCCTGCTGCTCTCTATGCCTCTCCCTGTTGTCTGCCCAGTTAGCTCCAACCATGAACCTAACCTGCCCACCCACACTCCGGCCCTCAAACACCACACCCCCATCACCACCGGAGAAATTCTCCTTGGCCCAAGTCTCGACCTTATCCACCTCTTGCTGGCTAGAATGCGGTGCACTCTGCAAAACCAGCTGCACACAAACAGCATCACTGTAATCTTTCCTTAAGCTGGTTGTCGTGCCCAAAGCCAACAATTTACCGCCTGCCAAGATAGCCGCGCGTGTCGCCAATGCGTCCGCCTCCTCCATACTATGTGTGGTAAGCAACAGCGACCTGCCAGGTGAAACATCTTCCAAAATCTTCCACATCTTCCTCTTGGCAGCCGCATCCATACTGCTACTGGGTTCATCAAGGACCAGTACAGACGGGTTGCCCATCAAAGCGATAGCAAGAGACAGCTTTCTCTTGTTACCCCCGGAAAGTTTTGAAGCTTGTTTCTTCGCGTGAGGTGTAAGTCCAACGCGGTCCATGAGTGCTTCGATATTGCTGGCACGCTCGGCCTTGGGGATTCCTTTAATAGCTGCGTAGAACTCTAGATGCTGTTTGGCTGTCAAGAGGTCGAGGGCATCGAACTGTGGGCAAACGCCGATAGCAGAAGATATTTGGTCGGCATTTTCGGGGGATAAAATGTCGGCTCCGCGGAGCAGGATGTTACCCGAGTCTGGACGCAGCTGTCCACGGATCAGGTTCACGATTGTGGTCTTTCCGGCGCCATTAGGACCGAGGAGGGCTAGGATCTCGCTTTCATGGAGGGATAGCGAGACGTCCGAGACGGCGGGAATGGAGTTGAAGGACTTTTGAAGATGAGAAATCTCCAAGAGAGGGGTGGTTGCTGATGCCGTTGTTTTGACGGCGGCAACTGGCTTCAGCTCGACTTGCGAAGTGGCGGTAGAAGCAAGAGTAGACAGGTTAGTGGCTGTGACCTTGCCGGCGCGAGAGAAGCGCGTAGTGATAAACGAGAAGGAGAGGTCATCATCGACCCAAATGAGAATTGCCAACATCACAAATATCTGGATGACGAGGTAGGTAAGTGGAAAGCTGTATCCCCACCATGAGCTGGCAGGTGCCTGGAGGGGTTCACCTTCACGACATCCGAGCCGGTAGAGGTTGAAGCCAACAGCCATGGCGCGGAACATGTTTCCAATCGGGAAGACGAGATCCAACACATATGAGATGATGTCCGTGTTACGCTGGACAACGAGCGCATCGCTGATGTAGAAAGGTAGCGCATAAGCCAGACCGAGTCCAAAGAAAGAAATTCCGTTGAACCCCAGTGCCCACAAGAAGGCGGATAGTTGAGATCTCGCCCATGTTGATACGATGTAGCTTAGAAGTATCCCGGTGATTCCGTGGAAAAGGCAAACAGGAAACATGTAAGCGGGCTCCAGCCATTGAGGAAACTGAACGGAGATCGTGGCGGTATAGGCGATTGAGACAATAAGGACAAAGCAGAGATCAAACAAGAAATATGCTGTCCACATCGGCGCAGGCCTCACGCCGTTGGAGATTTGCAGCGCTCGAACGTTACTACCCCGCTCAAAGGCAGGATAGAGAGCAAAGAAGCATGGATAGACCGTCATGATGAATGCAGCATAAAGGATGTACTGCCAGCTGCTGCCGCCAAAACCTTGTTCCGAGGTGTAATTCCATAGCTTGGTGGTTGCGATCCTGACGCCGCCTCTCCGGGTCGAAGTCCAAATGTTAAGGAAGGTCATAGCATCCGTAGCGGACCCTTCGGCATTGTATGCGATGGTTGGTGGGTGTCCGCCATTCTCGTTGTCGCCCATCCACAGCCCAGTCAAGCCCCAGCCGTTGGCTTCACGATTGCGTACCTTGTTGGCGAAGGCGTCATAATTTTCCGTCATGTGCCAATCCCTGTCGAAGTACTTCATGTCGTAATGTTCTTCATAGAACCCATCGTACCAGTATTGTGCGCGATAAGTAAGGGTAGAGCCATTTATGCCAGAATATAGTGCATCATGGACAGATGGGGGGCCGAAGAAAAAGTTGGCAGGATAGGTTTCTCGGCCGCCGTTTAGGAATAACTGACTACCCGCCGTCCTGACCACATAGTTGTTGGCTTCATTGGTCCCTCCAGAACTGCATTTAGGGCGTTTAAAGTCTGCGGGGATGAATTCGGTGATGGCGGGAATACAAGCGATAGGAAGTGCAAGAGTTAAGAAGGCTCCAAGCCAGTACCGTGGAAGAATCCTGAGGCGCTTCATCAAAAGAGTCCGGAGCTGCTGAAAAAATGATGTTCTCTGGCCAGAGCTAAGTTTGGCAGCCAACTCTTCCTTCTTCACATTCACGTCACCTTCAGAGCTGCGATCCGCTATGTCCTGGGCAGACACATCATCCTGGGCTACCCGAAGGAACACATCCTCAACTGTCGGGCCAGCAACCTGGACGTCGGTTTGACCCGCAGCTTCCAGCCTTGCAATGAACTGAGCGGCTGCTCTGGAGTCAGGAGCGCTGTAAAGAATCCGGTCCTGATGGACGGTTCCAACCAAGTCATCAACCTCAGCATTCGCATCTTTGGGGAGACTGACGCGGTATCCTCCACCGAGCCTGACCTTCAGCTCAGTGCTGGTGCCCTGGCATCTGATCTCTCCCCTAGAAAGAATGACGATATGGTCGGCCAGTACTAGAAAGCCAAGTCAGTCAGAGTGAGATATCGGGTAGGATAGATTTACGGTACTTGCCTTCTCCTTCATCCAGGAAATGAGTTGTGAAGATCATGGATCTCTTGGACCGTTCAGCAAGAATGATGTTCCAGATAGTGCGTCGAGAGATAGGATCCTGTTTTCGAAGTCAGCTAGATTGCTTTGGCAAATGGTGCCAACGAATTTGAATTCTTACCAGCCCAGATGTGACTTCATCCATCATGCAGACGGTGGTCCCACCAACAAACATGCATGCCAGCTGAAGCTTCCTCTTTTGCCCGCCACTCAGCGTCTTAGCACGGCTATGAGTCTTCCGGGTCAAGTCACAGGCGGCTATCAGATCGTGAAGGGCTTGATCATCCTCGTTTCCACCCTTCAACTCGCTCCAAAACTTGACATGCTCAAAAACTGTAAGCCGACCGAACAAGATATTCTTCTGAGGGCAAATGCCTATAACTTAGTTAGCCTCAGCCTATTTGCGCGACAGTTAAAAAGTGCGTACCAATTTGAGAGTGACGGGCGTTGATGATGATGCTTCCAGACGTTGGCGCTTGGGTACCAGACAAAAGGTCGAGCGTAGTCGATTTGCCCGCACCGTTGACACCAAGGAGACAGAGGATCTGATTCTTCTGTGCGATCAGATCCAACCCATCGACAGCATTGAATGGCTTCTTGCGCCCAAACCAAGACCAGCCGGTGTAGACTTTGGTCAATCCCGTAGCGCGGATGGCGACAGTGGTGTCGGAGCTGTTACTCGAAGAATCCGCAGACAGTGTTCGTCCCTTAAAGTTGATTCCATGAATAAGCTTTTCTGCAAGAATGCACAGAAATGGGTAGAAGATGATCTGAATGATCAAGAAGACCCAAAACGTCCAAACAGCAACACGGTACGGTCCTCCTGGAATATGCTGTCGAAATTCTTTTGGAATTAAACTCATATCAATACCAAGGGCTGTCAGGTTGACACCCCAGTTTACGAAAGCAAACTTGGCCATCTACGGTGAAGTCAGTATCGATTTGAAGATGAACAAAAGGCAGGGCGTCATACATGTGACAACACAAACATGTAGTTCATTTGCGGGAACAGCAACGAAAGGAAGAGTACTCTCGCTGTATCGACTTTCCTGTTCACGAGAAGAGCAGCACCGCCTCCGAGGCAAGTGAAAGCGATAACGACAAAAATGCTTGAGATGATACGTTGCTTAAAAAACGCGGCGGCAAATATGCTGGCATTTAGGAATGCAAGGCCTGAAAAAATTTGCCAGAAAACAAAGATTGCTGCACTCGACTCGGGAAATAGGAGGTGCCAGTATACTGTCAGGCGAAGTGTTAGTCAGTGTACCTCAGAGGTTTTGGTATACGATATTCAGCCTTGGAAGAAGAAAAGACGCTTACAGAAACCGTGAATAAGCCAAGTTGGGAACTGAACGATGGACAACGCCAATATTGAGCTCATGACTCTGCTCCCAGGCCCGCCACCCATTGCATCGACGAGCGCCGAAGTTCCGGAACCCCTCTCGGCTGTAATAAAGCCAACGGCATGATAAACGCCGGGAAGTGTGCTGAGAAAGAAGACAATAATCCACGTAGTGATTACCATCCTGCTGAACAGAGCATCTTCTTCAGCCTCTACTGTCTTTTGATCAAGCGTGCTGAACATCCACTCAAATGGCACCTCGTTGCTGTCCACAATGGCATTGTCGACCGCCAGCTGCAGGGGTAGTGAGTATAGTTGCACATTATTGCTCCCCGAGTTCACGTTTGATGATTCCCATTCGCTTCTGAGGGGGTCAAAAGAGAGGGTGTAATTCCATGTCTGGTTTTGCGCACCCACTGTCGTGAGAGGCGAATCCTGAAACGTGACGATACCATAGCAATTTGACACACCGCGGAAATTGGGGATGCAGTGGGACTGAGCATCCACCTCATTATCAAAACGAAGCACTTTTCCTTGCTGGTCTTTGAGAGGCTCGGCGATTCTATCGAGGACTGGGTCGACATCGGGTCCAAGAAAATTTGGCCTGACGAGGATAAGCTGCTGGGAAGAGGGGATGGCATCGACGAGTGAGCGAATCGGGCGAGGTTTGCCTACGCCATATCGCTGAGGTGTGGGATTGAAATTGCGGATGTTGAGCGTCAGAGCTAGGAGAAGTATGGGCGCGATGACGGCTTGGATGAGTGTCGAGAGCCAGTGTCGTGTTATAAGTAAAAGAAGGTTCTTCTTTGTGAGGGCTTTCACCTGACGGGCGAATTCCCGAGGAGGTGTGAACGCCATCCTGGTGAACCTCCTGGGCTAAACTCAGGTATGAAGGGGAAAGAGCTTGAGATTGAAGGAACTAAGCAAAGATTCGACTTCCTGAGGCTGCCGACAAATAAATAAAGGGAGATCCCGTCCCTCAGGGGGCGGTGTTGATGTCCATCAGAACGGTCAGGGGTTACATGAGCAGATCAATTGCTGCACTGCCATTGCCCAGTCAGACTGCAGACGACACGCGGCGGTCAAGGTCAGGAAAACTCCTGCAAGTTGAATTAGCAGGGGTCGACTTTCTTCATATTGGCAGTTGGCTTACATTGTAAGTATTGGCGACCACTCTTGTGCTCTCAGCTTGATGCTCATAATTCTGGCTGGTACCAACATCGTCAGCGTGTGAGGTGTAAATCAGTGGCCGCGCGTCCATCATAGATTTGTATGGCGGTTCTGGGAGCTTGAAACTGCTGCCTGATTCTTTTTGGAAATATATCGCAGAGCTCGGAGGATTACCCGCGGGCAAGGCGGATCAGTAAAGGTACATACCACTATGCATTGGTGCCCTGACAGGCATTTTTCCCTGGTCAAGTAATCCGCACTTGTAATATTCGATGTGAGGCTCTTGTGCAACAGGCACGGATGAATCGCCTGACACCACTTGATGTGAGAGCAACATCACAACCAGAAGATTTGGTTGGCTTCGTGGAGAGCCATCAATAATCCGCGTATAGAAAAGTCCATGATCTACGGCTAATATCCCCGATTGGGAAGGAGATATAAATGTTAGTGGGTTGGTAAACTGCGAGAGGCTGTGCATTGAGCAGAGATATCTCCTTTCAAACGCCATTAAATCCACAGTCCGGCAGTAACAAGCCAAGATAGCGGGCATGTACGGCGCACTAACCGACTGTCCCGTCATCTTGTCAGCCGGAAGACTGCCGGTCACGATGTTAGAGGCGCCGATTGATGATATGCCGTCGGAGAAGTGGGTCCGAGATTTCTGGCATCTGCAGGGGCTTGTATGTTGACAGCGGATGCCCTCTCGAGGCGCAGGTTGCCTTCGAAGTTCGAACCCATCTCGCTTCCATCGGGTGCTAATGAAGCGAGTGCGCGGTCCATTTAACCGTTCTCCTGCACGCTCATTATGTATGTAGTCCTCACGGTTTCCTCCTTTGCATTGATCCTATCGTTCTACCCAAGGTCTGATCATCAGGTGAGTATAACCATACGTGAGAGCCTAATCGAACATGCCTCCAACGCAGTGTTACTTTTCCACTTCTACTGCTGGTAAGATCGTGCGTCACCAATTGATCATGAACGCTTGCCTATCAGAGGATGTGATGTGGTAGCTTAGGCGGTTAGAGCTTCTCAGTGTCGATTTTGCTGTTACTTCAGATTGTGGCCGAACCAAACTTCTCATGCCCAGGAGTTGTGTGCCATGATCAACACTGACAGAAGCATCGGCTTGTCGGCAAGCAAGGGCCTTACTTACTATCACCAAGCAACAAGCCGAACCCAATCCATCGAGAAATGCAGCCGTTTCAAATGATAATACCAACATGTCGCGAGAGACTGAGCTCGTAAGCTCGCTGGCTCGGGCTGGTGAGTCCTCGTTTGCGTTTGCAGTTGCGCATCTTCCCGTGCGGGACATGGATGATCAGCTGGATCCATCATCCTGCAGGTCTTGGATTTGGGGAATCGCGAGAATTGACTTTTTGCAGTGTCGCCACTGGCTGTCGCTTAATGAACCCCTATGGCCAACGTTGTTGCTCTCTTCGATCAACGGTGTTTCGATGTAGCAAGCCGGTTCAGACGGCTTAAGAGACGGACGCAGATGCTGATGATCCATTAGTGTGCACATGCACATGTGCTAACACTGCGCACGTAGGATAGAACCGTTGTTTCGGAACTAAACCCTGAAGTTCTGAAGGTTGGTTGTTCATCTCAAAGTTTTTGTCACACCAATGGGTCGTGAAGGTGCCGGGTGCTCGCGCTAAATTCCCACTCGGCTCCAGGGAAGGTCCAGGCGATTTGACCTGTCACTAACAGGAATCCATACAAATTCTCGCGGACGCATGATTAGTGCAGTCCACACATCCAATCGGGCTCCCCACGTCTCCAAAAGATTGTCCCGTCCTCGCGGGCTCGCCTGTCTTTGACTGCTCTCCATTGGTCCATTTCGCGCATCACGCCCGGATCCCTGTCGGGTAAAGACCCCGCCTTGATCCTTCCCTTCCCTGCAGCGCATTCCAGAGCGGCGAGCAGCGGCGAGCAGCGGCGTGACGGAAACCACTGCAGTCTGCAGTCTGCAGCCAGCCAGCCAGAAGCCAGAGAGGCAGCAGCCACCGTGCTCGGGTCCTTTTCGCTCGCTCCATCTTCTCATCGAGATTGTCTGTAACTCATTTTTATCAATCCATTGCCGTGACCACGACATTGGCGGCATAAACAAACGATTTTTGATGCTTTAAAGACGGACTCGCTCGCCGCCGACCCCAGTCATCTACACAGCCCACTCACTGCTTGGCCAGGGAACATCGCATTAATAACAAGGTACTACCATCGACCACGTTCAAGCATTTCCAGCATTGACGTTCCGCAAGCGGTCCTGGTCGGGCCTGCCTGGTAGGTCAGACGAACACACAACAGCCGCCTTTCTTTGTCTCTTTATTTATCTTTCCAACAACCACATTATCACGACGCGCAACGATTGATCGCGGTCGCAACTCCATGATCTGAGAAAGCCGTGAAAGCACACAGCATGGAGCCGGTTCCCGAGACAGAGAGAATGGAGGAGTTCCGATCCTCGCCGCTATCATCTGTGCGAGTCCAGCCATCATCCACAACTGCGCCTGCGGCATCTCAATCGACCTCGACACCTTCGGCGACCTCGACGACGCAGACTCCACTCGATGCACCAGAACTTCAATATCTGAGAAAGCCTCCCACAATTCGACGCTCTACCGACCCTTCCCCAAGCTCTTTGCCTTCCCCAATCTCCCCAATATGGGCTTCTCCAAATGCCCTTCCATTCCGGCCACGCGCCTCTTCGCCGCTGTCCAGCAATCACGTCAGATCAAAGTCGGCAGCAACTTTGGCGCTTCCACCAATGGTGCGCACTCAATCTATGCCGGGGATATCGGTTGCCGGCCATCTCCAATTCTCCCCACATATTCGGCCCTCTAGCCCATCAGGGTCCCCAAGTCGCATTCGAATTCCTCGAAAGCCTGTGGATGAAGGATTTCCATCATCGCCAACCCGCATCTCCGTTCACGGCCATGAGAGAAGGCTGTCGGAGCGTAACAGTTCACCAAACCTCGCTTTGGGTCTTGCATCATCTGCGTCTGCAACCATTCCAAAGCTGCGGCGGCCGGCGTCCCCACTTCGGCACGTCTCTAATACGGGTGCGGGCTCGTTCCCGATTGGGCCCCCAGCCACACCCTCTTCAGTTGCTAGCTCACCATCATACCGACCATATGACACTTTCTCCAGCAGCTATGCTTTCTCTTCTGGGTACCCGTCTTCATCGATTCCCTCAACGCCCACTTCACTCCGGTCCAGAAGCCCCAGCATTTCCAGTCTCGAGACTATTCCCGATTCGCCTGACGCAGAAGAGGCGGCAGTCGAGGCTGAGAGAATAGCACAGCTAAAGGCAGCTGCTGATGCGGCTGAGGGCGGTGATGAAGCCAAGGGGCGAAGCAGCTTGGACATTCCAGCTCGTGGAAGAACATTGAGCGGCTTCAGTTCCCGAGATAAACGAAAGCGCTGGAGCGTGTGTGGTGCTGAGCGAAGACAGGATCTCGACTTGGAGACGATCTGGGAGGATTGATACCCGTTTGTATCAAACTCGAGACTTGTATACGGAGGTGGCCGGACCTGAGAGGTCAGTGTACTGTTCTAAATTGCATCATCATGGCGGCGCTTTCGTTATTTGTTATAGCTGGCTTAGTTATGTGTGTTTCGGCCACCTGGTGTTTCGGTTTTTTTATTCTATTCTTTTTTGTGTTCTTATCAAGGCAAGGGTCCATTTATCGGCGTTTTTGGACGGTTTGGAACTTCTTGTTCTGATACCCTTTCGCATCGGCATCCAATCGAAGGTATCGCGGCAGCCACCGCGAAAAGTGAGAAGAGAGTTATTCCTTCAGAAGTGTGGTATGGAAGCGTTGGAAGGGGAGTTTGTGTTTCGTATATTGCTGTCTTCATGCTTTGAATTAAGCGATAAATCCAAAGGATCGGATATATGGCACTTTAGGGATTCAGTAAGTGGAAGGGAAGGGGTTTTGTCACCTGTTCTTGGTGAGTGATGCCTGTGTGCTTTGGTGTGTAACATGATCATCCCTAGGTAGCGAATCTTGTATATTTGCCCCCTTTACAGACTATTGAAGCCCTGGCATTGGGCAAATGTTTCTTGACCCTTTGTGATACTCCCTGGTAACGGATGGTTTCTGGATTGATAGTATAAGATGGGGAAGATCCGCTCGGAGGATGGTAGCATCATGAGTTCCACAATACAGTACATTCTATCTTATACTCTGTTCATCGTACTATAATCATGCAACTCTCTATTCTTTTGAGCGCAATTCCCTTTTTTGTGCAAGGCACCAATGCTGCACCACAGGTCGTGAGTTCTTGTCTTTCGTTCCGAAGACATGCATCTGTTATTTAAAGCTGACCGCGAATAGGAGCGACATGGGACACAACAGTTTAAGCAGCATGGATTAGGACCGCATCAAGTCGTTACCAGCGTATCCTCGTCCTCTTCGGGTTGTCTCCCAACTGCCGGTGTTATCACCTTGACGCAAACTGTCAATCTCACTGTGACTGTTACGGTACCCGTTTCGACGACGACTATTGATAGCACGACGGCTACGACTAATTTGGCATCTCCCAGTTGTTCGCACTCGGCCAACAGGACATACTTGACTTTTACTACTAGCACTACTGCCCCTACTTCTTTGCCTTCTCTGTTCTCATCTTCTTCAACTTCAACCTGGACAACTACTACTTCAACATCCACGACAACCTCCACACTTACTTTGACGTTTTCCACTTCTTCAAGACTGCTCACCTACTTGATATCTTCCTCCTCCTCACTAACAATCTTGACTCCGAGTCCCGTACCTAATACTTCATACGCTAGAAGAATTGATCCTTCGATTTCCACATTTATAACGACGGCTTCTTCTACCACAACGACAACAACAAGAACAACAACTTCCAAGTTCAAGTCTACGTCAGTGGCGAGCACGGCTGTGTTCTCCTCGGCTGCAGCACCTTGTGCCAGTACTGCGCTGACTGAATGGCCTGAAGCGGGCGGTAGATACCCTGGTTGGTTGGGCGGGTTTGGTGCGAGGAGGAGGGGGAGTGAAGAGTGAGCGCAGAATGGGACGTTATGAAGTTGCGCAAGATCATTTTGGGTTGTTATGTTCTGGATTTGTTGTAATTGTGGGTATGTCAACTTAATGGAAGATTGTGGGATTATTTTTGGGTTTCAGTGGAGGGGTGCCTCGGGATGATAATAAGTGAGGGGGAGGGACTGTATTTGAGATGCTTGTGTGCTTTGTTTGTAATATATAGTTAAGGGCGGTTAGTTAGAGGGTAACGGGCAATCGATATGTTTGGTTTGTAGGCATGCATGGTGATACTGGAAAGTCATCAAGCACATACAGACGACGCTCTACTCAAATGGTGAGATTCAAGAGGCGCCTAGATATTCATTTTTGCAAACTTTTGTTCCCTACGGTGTTCTCTAGATTTCTGTCAGGTCAGCATAATTTCTTACTTTCCCCAGATTGGGTTTCCTCTGATACCCCTGTTTTATTGTATATTTCGAAGGTTTTGTATTATTCCACATCTTTTTTTTTCTGCCAAGGTAACAACTTTCGGGTAAACACTCACGCAATGTCCAACCCAAGCACTAAAACTTTCACCTAGGACAGAATCCCATTCTCTCCCCTTCCTCCCAAATCAGGCTCTCGCAAACTTTTTGCTGGAGGGCATTACCTAGATTACTGAATTGAAGATTTTGAGTCTCAAATGATTTAAAGTTTCCCGTCCCGCCCAGGCAGCATTTCGTACCTTCCTTCTCAACACGTGATAGAAGAAGTAATAGAGCTTTTGCAGAATCTCTACTAAAGTTCTACAATCTAATCATAAAATCTGTATCTCAATGACAGCAAGAGGGCTTACAAATTATAATATACGCCTACTTTTACTTTTTCATATGCTTATTTTTCTTGGGTTCTTTTTTTTACGCCTACTAGGCTGCTGTTGAGACATTCCGGCTTGTTTCTACCCATGTTAGATCCCCCGATCTGCACAAGTATGCTTTCCCTACGTGCTTAGGGGATGAAGTTTAGACGGTCGGTCCACTCTTTCTTTCCTTACAACCTGGAATCACACTTGGACATAATGATTGTAACTGCCTGAAGTGTAAGCCAATTATTCTCAACCTGCCACTATTTGAAACTATTCGGCCTTCTTCCAACCCGGAACTCTCTTGTCCCTCCCTCTGCTCTCTTTCCCCCTACTCTATTTTACAACTCAGTCAAACATCACCAAGCAAACAATTTGAAGCCAAAGAAACGAACGGGACCTTGAATATGGTAAGTCCATTTCTTTTAAAAAAAAACTTATCCAGTAGTTTTTCCCTGCCTTATAGGAGCCAGCAGCTTTGCTCTCCCACCGCTCGCCTTTTTTGCCTTGCTGGTATATATCTTTTTTTAAAAAAAGAGAGAAAAAATTCGATCACTCCCTGTTGCCTGCGTTCTTCATATATGCCTAAATCTTAAAGCAAATGAATTAATTGTCGGTGGCTTCTTGTTCCCTTGCGGCTGGAGAAACGAAAAGGGGCAGACAGGGGGATTTGTTGACTCCCCGCTTTTTTTTTTTGCGCCGTTGGCATGACAACCAGCCTTCTCTTAAACAACAACTTGAGGGGTTGCACGACATCTCTTTACCCCATCTTTCTTCACCGACTCGCACAATTTTTCTCCCCTTGAGCTCTTGACACTCGTCGAAATTTCGCTCTCTTATCCAGATTGCGTGTTTACTGTTGCCTTTTTCATTAAGACGGCGGCCACCCTTGTGACAAAATTCCGGAGCCGTGCGGACACTTCGCCGAGCAGATCAACAACAGCCAAAAGCTCCTGGTTACCCTTTTTCAACCCTTAATTTGCTGCTACCGCAACTCAACGAGCTTGGTTCAAAGCCTCTTGATTCTTCACTTTCTGCTTGCTCCTGCTGCGATCCCCACAACCGGACCGAAGCTTTTTCAGTTCATCCAATCTCAGTCATATTTCTTTCATCCAACTGACGAATTGCCTATTGTAGGCGCAGCAAAATAATCACCGAGGCCGCGCCCGCCGACGGAATAAAAGGAATATGGCCGAAGTCAAGGAAAATGAGGGCACCTTTGAAGATGGAAAATGGTGGTGTAAGTGTGTTCATTTGGGAGCGACAGCTCCGTTTTGTGAGTCTTGCCAAGTACTAACCGCAACCTAGGCGCCTGTGATCCGCCCACAGTAGCTGAGCGCCTCCAGGTGAAAAAGGAAACCCCCAACCAGGGCCGGTGGTTTTATAGATGTCCTCTCTGGTACGACGAGAAGAGCACATGCGATTACTTTCAATGGGAGGACCGGCTCGACCCCGAGCGACGAATGACTTCCACTAGAGCTGTTGACAAAGTCTCAGCAGATCAGGGCGGCGCGGAAATCGAAGCAGCTGAGGAACACGGGGTGCCTGAGACTGGCGACCGAATGCCCGATGAGTCCTCAAAGAAGCGGAAATGGGGTGATGCGATGGTTCAGGCCTCCGGTACTAGTGATATCCGGAATTACCTCGACAGCTTCAACATCAGCTCCGCCCGGCAGGAAGAAGGACGTCAGGACGAGGAGGGGACAGACGATGATCAGACTATAAAGGGCCCCAGCCAACAGAGAATTCCGCCTATCCCTGCTCCCGTCACGCCCTCGAAACCTCGGGGAAATCTGGGGGATGGAGGACTGTTCACGCCAACAACACGTGGCCGGCCTTCCACCTCTAAGCGGGCAAAGTTCGCCAACGTCGGGGAGACGACACCGTCTAAAACTCGGAAAACAAGCGGAGTCCTCAGCAAGCCTCAAGGACAGCATGAGAGCAATGACGATGACGACTGTACGATCACGGAAGAAGTAATACAAATTCTTAAAGATCAGTCCATGTCGGAGGAAACTGAGTGCGATCTGAGAACATGTCTGGAACGGTATGAGAAAAGGATGCGATCAATACAGGCTGGAAGGGATTTCTGCAGGAGGCAACTTAGGGAAATTGAGGCCAAAACGGAGGCCAAAATGGAAGCTGAGGCTAAGAAAAGGGAGGATGTCATCGCACGTCTCGAACAGGAGATCAAAGCTGCGCGCAAGGCGCTCCAAAGGGCGGCCAGAGAAATCCAAGAGCACTGGGAGGAGTATCCGGACACCAAACATTCGGAGCCTCAGGAGTAGCTCGACTCAGGAAAGGGGGCCATCATTGATTACTTGGAAGAACAGAGCGGTGATTTGGCATATGGGAAGGAGTTGTCGGGGAGAAGAACAATTGGCTGCGTATTCATGAAAGAGCTCGCATGTGATTAGATAGATACCCTTGTTTTAATGTCAATTTGTACTTCTTTTCATTAACACCGCTTTCCTGTGAAGCAATTGATGACAATGATGCAAGAGAACATGCGAGTGGATGGAGGATCAGACCAGAGTGACGAAAAAACGCTCTGTGGATTTGGGCCGACCAGAAACCATTAAAGCTGCAGCTAACCCCTGGACGCGAGCCCAAGCTCAGGAATCTCAAAAAGCCAATTGCAATTGCAGCGCTAGGAAGGAATGCTTCGAATTTAATCAAACCTGGAAGCTAATTAGGGGGAGAAAGCACAGGCCCGGAATCACCACCCAGGATTTAATTGCAACACGCAGCAAATCGCGTCTCAACGGTTGCAAGGCGCGTAGGAAAGCGACAGGGGAACGTAGGATGGGGTCGGCTTCCCGCAGAACCTTGAATTTTTGATCGGGCTTGGCAGTGCATCTGGCTGCGTTGCTGTTGAAGATTTGGAGCAAGTGTTGACTTTGTTTCCTAATTCGGACGGATAATCGCGACTTTGGGGCTTCTGATTGGTTGGAGCTAGACGCGGCCGGCGTGAGCGGAGCCGGAATACACGACGTGGGTCTCTGTCTTTTTAAGATGGCGCTTCTGCAGAAGCCCACCTTGCCCCAGATCGCGGTCCACGGTACAGCAAGTAATTCTACGTACATAATAATTCCCCCTCCCCAAAACGCCCCTTTGGCCATTCCACAGCTTCCCCTTGCCTGCCCAGTCCTGTCCGTTTGCCTGTTTCGCGTCATCAACCAGATCCCAATTCTTTGCACCCCAAAGACAAGAAAAACACAGACCCAAGCTGTATTCGAATAATCATAATGATGGAGAACGAAGCTCCATCACCACCTTTACGCGACTCCTCGCTCCCGCCGCCGCCCCTCCCGTCCTCGCCCTCACCCGCGCCTAGCAATACCGTCGAAGAGCCACAGTCGAGCTCGCCATCCAATTGCCAAAATGTCCTTCTCATAGCCCCTTTGCAGCCCTCACCAGAATTTAGTTCGGAGCTGTCGAGATCAGCCATGGAGGGGGAGGGAGAGCGACATCCTAAGGGCAAAAGAAAACGGACCGCGTTAGTGACCACTCCAACCCCACCAGGACACATTTGCTCCTCAATTGGCTTCTCCTTTGGTTACTGACAGACGCGTTCTGCAGAGCAAAAGACAAGTCGATCCTCGAGGCCGCCTACAATGCAAATCCAAAACCCGACAAAGCAGCGCGTCTCGAGATTGTCAGGCGCGTCTCGCTTAATGAGAAAGAAGTACAGGTCAGTTTGGAATCGGGAAACGCGTCCAACTTTTTCGAATTGGCACTGACTGCCTGGATAGATTTGGTTCCAGAACAGAAGACAAAACGACCGCCGAAAAGCGCGTCCCCTTTCGCCCCAAGAAATTGCTGCTTTAAGATACGGTGGCATGCAGATAATCTCCTCCGACCCCGCTCCTTATAATACGTCTTTTAGCTCCGACAATAGCAATACTTCGCCAGTCCAGGCCATAATATCGCGTCCTGAGCCGGACTCGACTTCACCATTACGTCCAAACTTTGCCCCACTAATCCTCAGCGACGAGCCAGAGAAGGCACCTGAAATCCCAATTGAGAGCAGGCCTTTAGAGGAAATGGAAGCGAGAAAGAAAGAAGCCGTGGCCGTGACACCGGCACCCAAGGAGCGGGGCATCGAGACACCCCACCAGTCTCTCTCCCGGTCATTCTCGGGGTCAGTCGGCTATCTATCCAACCGCTGGAACCAGACGAGCTCTTTTGCTACGCCCGTCAACTTTGGCCGCGATGAGTCTTTCAAGTCAGTAGCTCCCATCCAGAGTTCCTTCATGTCTCATTGACTGACACAATGACAGCATTGACGCCTTTTCGTCATCATGCCCACCAGACTTTGCTGCCGGTCCGATACTTCCCCCGCCAACCTCTTCCCAATCTTCTCGATTTCGCTTGTCCATGTCACTGGATGGGAAGGCCGAGGTTGTGTCAGCGATACCCTCTCCCCCCCAGTCAATTCCTGTACCGCCAACGCCTGAAATGTTGCAATCTCTTGGACCTATACGCCAACCAAGCCTGCAGCGCAGTCACAGTGCCTCTCCTTCCGTTACGCTTCCGCCCATCTCGCTTCTGACCAACTCACTCACAAACCCGAGTCCACTCCCTCCACGTCTCACTCGTGGACGCTCACGCGACCCTCACGCCTGGGAGTTCTGCTGCGACGTAGAAAACCGTGAGGACGCATTGACGGTTCAAGCGAAACATGAAAGCAGTGGTTCTGCCGTTGCAGCCATCAGCTTGCTCAGATCAACCAGTTCGACAGGTGCTAGTCCTCTCCAGCCAAGCAGCAGCGCCAAGCGCAACGCGACGATGAGCAAGGCTGCCCCCCGCGCCGGTATGGCCAAGAAGCCCAAACTGGGGAGATCATCGAGCAGCGTGGCGAGATTACAGAGCAGTATGATTGGGACAGAGAAAATGAAGATCCATACAGACGCGCCCTACTCACCATGTGGTAATGAGTCGGATAAAGAGAACTGGAGCCCGAGCGAAGAGGGGACTGGGATCTACCCTCCAAGGACGCCTGTGTATTCACATGTTCAGTCATTGACTGGTACAGGGAGGAGACCGCTGCCTTCTTTTTCGGCATCGTCGTTGAGGTTGGATAAGGAGAAGAAGAACCAGAGAAGGACACCGGCAAATGGGAGATCTTTTTTGAGTAATAGTGGAAGGGCGAATACTGCTCCAGTTGGAAAATTTGGATCGTATCGGAGGAGGGTAGCTGCGGGGTTGAATGATTCTCCGCTGAATATCTATGAGGATGTTGATGTGGACGAAGAGGACAGGGAACAGCAGACCAGTCCCTTGAATGAGGAGGTTGAGAGGTTCATGAAAGGACAAGTGAGCCCTAGTAAGAAGAGGGATGTTGATGCCGTTGCGGGATTGTTGAGTTTGAGTCAGGGGAATTGGCGGTGATGTTCGCCGTGTTTGAGTACCCGCTCTTTGTATGATTGATTGAATGGGGATTGATGGGTTGGTCTTTTCTATATACGGTTGGAATATGTCTTATTATTCTGGTTGGAGGGATTGGGTTTGGTGGGAGGGATCATTGTCATGTATATATACGGCTTGGGCATTGCCCGTTTCGTCGTTCTTTTCGGGCGAGAAGAAAGCTTTGAGGGATTGGTGGCGGGTTTCTCCCCAAAAAAAACGGACTGGAAGGGATTTTCAACTGTTTATTTAGGAATGGGCGGACGGTTTATCTTTATCTTCATATTGTCGCTTAGGGCAACATTGGGAGAAATTCTCGAATAAGCAGGAAGTAAAAAGAAAAGCGAAGCAAGTTTGCAGGTTTTAAAAAAGCACACAAAAGAAAGAATTATGGAACAGGGTGATTCTTCGTGTTCTTTTTTTTCTTGGGATCTTTCTATTTGAGAAGTTGGTTAGGTTTTTTTGGTTGAGTTTTCTATAATTTCCTGGATGTGTGCATATATTATGCAGAACTTTCCAGGCTTTGTGTCGGTGGGATTGTAATTGTTTCGTCCTCTTAGGTTTTTTGAAGGCGGCCTTTTGCTTGCTTGGTTGGGTGCATTGGGTGAGAGTGAGAGAGATATGTACCTAGCATTTATTAACTTTGCAAGGGTTTTTTTTTTTTTACATTAAACCTTTTGTTTTAGTCTCACAACTTTTTGTTCAAAAACTGTTTACATACCCTATACTATAGGGACTTATTTAGTAGACGATACAAGAGCAAGCAATTAAGAAAATAGGTTTTTTTTTTTTCGTTTTTACCTGGTTGATTGTTTAAATCACCTTTAATAACTTGTGGTGGCTTGGTCACACACACACACACACTCACACACGCACACACGCACACACATACATGCCGATGTTGTAAAGCTTTGTTTTTTGTTTATTTATTTAGTATTTAGTCTAACTTTCTTTTTTTTTTTTTTTTTCTCTCTGTGGTTTCCGTAAAGGGAAAGGAGGGGTAGTGATTAATTGATATATTTCTGAAAGTAATTGAAATTTGTGTTCTTTTTTTTTTTTCTTTCTACCCTACTCCGTTACCTGCGGCTCGGATAATCGGGCAATACAAATGAGTGCCGAATTTTGTTCTTGTTTAGTATGGTAGGACGTCATAATTGTATGAGAACATTCTAGAATTTCTAGGTTTTGCCTTTTGATATTGTTCTGAGAGGGACATCAAGAAAAAACATTCTCTGAAAATGGCCATCTAAGTGGTCCGTCTGCATCTGAGATACGTAGCTCTCTCTCTCTCTCTCTCTCTCTCTCTCTCTCTCTCTTAAAAGGAATAATAAATGAACCATGTAAACAGAGGCTTGTAGGTAGGTAGATAGGACAAATACACTTGACACCAACATAGAGTATATTCGTGCTAAAAAGCCAGTACATATGTACAACATACCAGTAATAAATTGTCTCTTTTGAAACAATAAAAGGGTTATCCAACCCCATCCAACCCCTATTCTTTCTGTCTTTCTCTAAAAGAAATTGGTGAATAAAACCATAAAGAATCTGATCCAAAAAAGCAACGCCAATATTTGGTATCCTAGTTAAAAGGAAATATCAAAAAAATATCCACAGCTTGAAAATATTAAAGTTGTGCGTAGATTCAGCAACCCCATGCCTGAATCATAATTAAAGTCCCAATAAGCTCATCTGCCTCCTTAGGGGACTGGCAGCATTACTGTTCTCCTCGCTCATATAGCACGCTGAGTCTGTATCAATATCCCAGCAGTTATCCTCTTCTTCTTCCTTTTCGGCACCGTCTGCGGCCGTATCAAAGCCCTTTTGCGTCGCCGCACGAGTGTTCCACCTCAACGTGCGGGAGACGCTGTCGAACCACTCGGTGTCCGTTCTCACGACGGTAGGGAATGGATATTGAGACGCAGTGATGGTAACGTGATCACCCTGCTTGAGCTCGACACGGCCTTTGCCGTCAAAAGCGCAGTAGGCAGTCGCGCGGCTGTTGCGCGGAACAGAAACGCGGAGAAGCATGGTATCTGAGAGAACCATAGGGCGGAACGAGAGGGTGTGTGGGCAAATAGGCGTGAGGAGGATGGCGGGAATGTCTGGGTGGACGAGAGAGCCACCAGCTGAGAGGGAGTATGCGGTTGATCCTGAAGCACTGTGTCAGAAGGCGGAAAAAATAATACCGTATCAGATGGAATGGAAAGGAAAACTTACCAGTCGGCGTAGAAAAGATACACCCGTCCGCCTGGACAACCGTCAAAAGCTCATTATCACCATACAACTCCAAGTTGGAGACGTAAGGCGACGGGCCACGGTCAATGACGAGCTCATTGAGGACCTCAAACTGCTCGCCCTCCTCCATCTCGTGCCCATTGGGAGTGTCACGGTACACGGTGCAAGTGAATCGCATGCGCAGATTGACGCGCATGCCTTCCTCGCCCATGATGCGGTTGAGATGGGACTTGTACTTCTCAAACTCGAAGGTAGTCAAGAAGCCGAGACTACCCAGGCTGAACGACAAGATTGGTGGCACGATGCGCTGGAACAGCCACGATGTGAAGAGCACAGTGCCGTCACCACCAAGGGTGAGAACCAGATCGAACTTCTCGGGTTGACTCCAGCACAGATCGGGGGTCCAGTACTTGAGCATATGCTCGAAGCGGGGATCATCTTCAATGATGCTGGGGGCATTGAAGCGTTTGGAGTGGCGGAGCTTGGCGTCTACGTAGACATTGACACCAACGTCAGACCCGTACCGTGGCGTTCGGAGGAGCCACTGCGCAAGTTCGCGTGTGAGAAGAACAAGTGTGTTGTCACGGGCCTTTGTCACAATCATGATGTTCTTGATGGCGCGCTTGATGGGGCGCCGTTGGAGCTGCCTAGAGACTTCTCGTACACTGCTGGCAGTCTGTACGAGGCGGGAGTGAGACATGTAATCGTCGTTCTTGATCTCCTCGAGCACCTTTTCGAAATCAACGGCATCGTCAAATTGGGTGTGGTAGAAGCATGGGGACTGCAGCGAAGGAAAAGCCGTGACTGGGGTCAGGTTCGCATGGTTAGAGCGGGAGTTCTGCTGGGCGGCGAGCCCGTTAAGGGCGTCGCATAGTTGCTGCGATGAAGAAGAAGCCGGGCGGTCCTTGTCGGAGCCCTGGAGGGCGCTATGCGCGCTGTGTGCGGACAACATGCCGGATAGAGAGAGAGCCTGGGGTTTGTTGTTGCGAGCCACCGAGGCCAGTGCTTTCATAATAGTCTGTCGCGGGACAGACTCGATCGACAGGGCGTTTTTGCGGTGGCCACGGGCAGTGGTAACAGTTGTTGTTGACTCAGGAGTTGTGGTGGTCACCGAGGGCGAGGGGCCTAAAGAAGGCGGCGCAGGAAAGGAGTCGACTTTGAGGCCACCATTGCGCAAAGGTCTTGTACTGTCGGACAGGGGCAGCGACGGCAGCGACGTGAAGCCAAATTCCGCAACATCAGGACTCAAAGTCTGGGGTAGATCGGAGATGGCGGACGAGGGTTTATTAACTCCATCCGAGAAGCACCGCTGGTCCAGTGGGGATAGTGGGAGTGGCAGGTCAGCGGGGTTCACGTTCAGGGTGTGGTCGCGGTTACTAAGGGCTGGGTGGATGGCAGCGGCCGATGTGGGCGACGAAATTGGGTCCGACATGGTTGTTGGGTGCGGTGGGGTTCGTCTATTTTCGGTCCGCTGAGGGTTCAGTGAGTCTTGGTCTGGTTTTTAGCGAACTGCTGCAGCTCCCCTGTAGATCCGAGCTGCTCTGCCTTTGACTTTGCGCAAGTCAACAAATCAACAGAGACAATGCGTGCACCGGGCACTCGGCGATCCGACGAAAGATCCGAAGAGGCGAAAGTCCAACAATACAAAACAGTGACTAAACAACCGTGCAGCACCGGATCTCGCGGAAACCCAGCGTGGCAGACCGCTTGTAGCTTGCAGCGTGCAGACTGCAGAACAAAATAAACTTGCTGGGCACTTCTCCCTTTGTGTAACTGATGCAACCCGGGAAACTGTCTTTCGACGTCACTGGGTGTAATCAAGCCGCCGGAATTTGGAACGGAGCTAAGAATCTCGCCGTTCCGTGTCCTGCTCGGAGTATTTGTAACAAAGATCCTGTCGGAATCAGAGGTCAGCCACTGCAACAAATTGATTATTCCTGTCAATGTCCTGGAACACAACCGACGAGACGGCCGGCATGGAAGCCGAAGGCCCTGCGGCACAACACAACATTTGTGTGTTGCGACAAATGCTGTGGTTTCCATAACCCGGCCTGTCCAGTCTAGCCGGTTGGGCGGCCATGCCTATGCGCACGAACAAGGGCCTGTGGCCCTCCTTTCAAATATCTTGATGCTCACCTCACACCCAGGGTCCGTACTCCGTAAATCCCCCACTTTCGGCAGTCGGGTGGTCCCCTCAGCGGATCTTTCCTGAAAATGGAAGGGATCGAAGAGAGCAGTATCGGGACGAGTTTACCGAGCGGGGTGCTCGCGCGATCTTGTGTCTCGGAGGGGTCAGTTGCGGATTTGGAGGGGTCCAACTGCTAGAACAAGTGTGCCCAGTGATTGAGGCTTCCGTGGTGTCGGGTGATGTGTGTGATCTGGGGTGCAGATTCTATAGTACTACCAAGAAAATGCCGTGCCGAATCGGTGAGACGGGCCTGGTGATAACGAAGGTGACGGTGGTGGGATTTGAAGCCAATGCACGAGATACCCAAGTGATACGGTGATGTCGGCGGCGATTGGACAATGGTCGAAATGGCCGAGAACGTTTGACGCCGAATGGATTGTAAAGATAGAATGAAGCCACCAGGGAACTAACAAATAGAAATTAAAAAGGAGGGAGTGTCAAGGTCGAAAGACAGAGGGTAATTTGATTAGAACTACCAGAGCTCTGTTTTCGATATCTGCTCCCGGAGCTAGAGAAGAAGAAAGAGGGTGAAAGGAAGGCAGACGAGTTGGGTCATCAACGTGAGGACTGAAGGCCAAAGAGAGAAACCATCCCAATTGTCCAAACCTCGAGATGGGTTTAATATCTATCTGTGCAGAGATTAGCAACGCCGCAAGTCCCCAAACAGGAGGCAGGGGATGGATGTTGAGTTTGGTGAGTGAGGAGACATCGTGTCTGCAGCTGGTGGTCTCTCTAGAGCATCATGACAGGGATCTTTGGAGGGGTTGAGGTACATTCAGGAGGTACCTGAACAGGCATGCCGGGGTCAACGTTAGCCTCCGCTCAAGCGTGGTGGTGGGGTTTTGGACTATCAGAGAAGTATGTACGTACCTTTTACACCAACGGAGGAGATACTTCCTTTCAAGTTTCCATACCATAGTGCAACCAGCACGGAAGCAAGCCGTGAAGGGAGATCGCACATTGCGTATCGCGGCAAAAGCTTTATTGCGTGCCTGCAGGTGGCGTGACAAAATGGAGCGAAGTATAGGCGTCAACTGTGACCGGTCCTGTTTCTTACCCAAGATCTAGGGCGCCTGCTTGGGCCTTGAGATAACATCGTGGTCCCGAAAATAGTGCAACACTAAGTACTGCTGATGGAGCCTCTGGTTGTTGACAAGATATCTGATGCATCACCATAAACTTGGCCCCTGTTTACCTACTGCAATCAAGATGATAGGGGCTAAGGCTTGACATGGCATACGTAATGAAGCGGAAAACCGGCAATGTCAATGGTCGATAGAGCTGGGTTTAGTTGTCTTGCAAGGAGTATGTACCATAGTAGTAAGCGGCACGTAACTCAGAAGACTCCGTATGCGAGTCTCAAGTTGCCTCCGCGATGCTGGGGTCTGCAGGCGAGCGGGCTTGGGGTAGTGGATGATGTTGGTGCGGCATAACCCTGACGGCTCGGATTTCCAGCGCTGGTAAACCCCCAAGCAGCTCAGGTCAGATGCCAACTGCACAGGGGATCGACACCAATGGTCCGTTATGCGCGTCCAAGCAGCCGCATTACAAACAACCGTCTCCTGCTTCGATCCTGCTTCGATCCTGCGATTCTCCAAATGTTTGGAAACTTTGACAACGAATTGAGTGCCAGCTTGGCACCCCGAGGCTTCATCTTAGCATTTGTTTGGCCGGCTGGGCAGACACATCCGTTGTCTGTCTCGTGCAAATCAAGCAGGGGTAAACCACCCGCTCTTTCCGATGAGGATGAGGGATACAGTCCAGTCCGGATGATAGCCCTGAGAGTCCACCTTCGAGGGTGTCTTGAGGAGCATGAGTCGATAATCTGCGCGTGGTGTTTGAATGTGTTCCAGCAGTATCCACACAGTTCACCGATTCTCACCCACAAGGTTTCCTCCGCCCAAAGTTCGGGAACACGCCCGTACTATGGTAATCATTCGGGCCTTCAAGCGCCCCGGTTTTGACGTTGCATCCATTACACCTTGCAGCGACCCATCAGAATGCTCTGAGAATGGCGGTGTTCGGGAACTCAGGGTCCTGGTGAAAGGAGAGAGAGACAAAGATAAGATGAAACATGGCCATGGCCCGCTAAAGGGCAATCCCAAACGCGGCCGTGCGGGAAGACCCACCAACGTTTGAAGATGGCGACACTTGCTACCATCACAACAGACACGTTGACAAGGGGAAGAAAAATTGGAAAACGGTAAAACTCCCAAAAGGGGGCGATATGTTTGTTCTTGGTGAATTCTCCTTCAATCAGACCAAGTATACGTTTGCCGTGGTCAACTGCCGATTGCTGATATGCGGCCGCGTTACCGCACAGCGATTCAGGCTGACTCCTTGGGAACCATGCTTCTATGCTTCCAACCCTCCCGTTCTTCCACATCCTGTCTTCTGTAGATCCCGCGCGGGCTTTGTCCGCATGGGTTGTTATAACCATATCGATGATGGCGCGTCTGGAGTGTGACGGGAGCTTTCGCGGCGGCTCAAACCTAGGGGTTTTCCCCATATACATTGAGCATCGGGCCATTCTAGCCCTCCCACTTCGCAAGACGAGACAAACTCGGCCTCAAATTGCCGCTTCACTTCCAATGAAGGTCAGCGGCCACCTTCGACTCCATGGTAGACCGAAGGAAGTGGCGCATATCTGGACCGGCGGCAGTTTCCTCATCGAGGGCCATCTCCATCCCATCCTTTGCAGGCACTGAATGGCAACAGACCTTCTTCGCGGCTACATAGACATCGTCCCACTCCTTCACGGTAAAGTCTCCTTCGCTCTCGGCGAGAAGCAGTTCATCGTGAGACGTGAAGGCCAGCACATGAACCGACTGGGCGATCTCGATCTCCCGTGGAGAAGGATCTATGACGGTCTTCTTAACGCCATCCTGGAGTACTACAGCTACAGCCGTGGCGGCTGCTGTTGCTTTCATCGGCACGCCGGCTGACAGCAGGGCCAGGACAGCTGTCTGAAACAGGGCTGGCATGATAGCAAAGTTCTGCCACACAATCATCATTAGCGGATTCTGATGGATCATATTGAGAAGGGAATTATCGCTCACCAGGTTGCCCTGAACAAGTTTGGTGTTCACATAATCGTTCTCTGGTGTGTCCTCGACTTGAAGGACGATCTGGATAAGAGAGCGGGGGAAATTCTTGACGAGAATGATGTGAGCTAGTGAAGACTGCAGGATGGATTCGAGGTGTCGTTCTCGTGTGCCTATATACCCAAGCGAACTGGCTGTGAGAAGAGACGGTCTTGTTAGGTGCGGCAGAATGCGGAGCTCTCACCTCCAACCCCTGCGGCCGGTCGTACGACGACATCGACATGTGCCTGATACGGGTTCTCGTCCTTCCGCTGAGCTTCGATGGGTCCATTAACTGAGGCAGTCACTGTGTATCCTGCATGTGAATATTTTGCAGACCCATCTGCGCGGGGCAGAACTCCCAGCGCTGCCTCTGGCTCTGATGTTGCCGTCATATTAAGATAAGAGTTCTTGATGAATGGGAGAATGCTTGCAAGTCTGATGGACAAGGCTATGAGAATGGGGTCTTTTCTTTTCTTGAAGTTTTGGTGTCAGGTTCCGATGAGCACCAAATTCAATGGGCCGATTGGCTCTTCGTGCCCCGCATTTTAGTGCCACCCCGGCGAACACTCGTTGCCCATTTGCAGGGATCTCACTGCAACCACAGCGAATGCCATCAGTCGATTTGCGCCTCCTCATAGCTTCCAATGGTCTCAGACCCGGAACTTCGAAACCAAGATCATTCAAAAAGGTTTAAACGAATATCAATTCTCGCACCATTTTCAGCATTTGACGAGTCATGGCTTCGTCATCAATCACCAGTCCGGATGCGGTAGCAGAATCAGAACCGAAGGGTCCAACACAGGACCCCGCGCCGTCAGCATCGTCATCTATATCATCAACCACCGTAGGCCCCCGGACCGGTTCCGGGCCAAGCCCGTCCACTGTCGGCAGTTCCATCCCACCTCTCCAAGGCCGGATCCCGAAGCTTGAGCCCCGGCGCCGTAAACCCGCCGAACCCAGTAACCAAGTCCCGGCGCCCGAGACCCCTCCGGCCCCCCCTCTCCCGGACCTCTCCTCACTCACCTTCAAAATTCCAACCCGCCGCATCCTCTCACCCAAGGATCACGACCTCTTCCTCTCCTCCCCAACATACATTCTCATTCTCTCATTTATTTTACGCCTCTCTGAGTCCGTCACGGACCGACCCATCTCCTCAGCCCCTCTGGACTCCGTTTCTCCAACCGTCACCCACCTCCTCTCCATCCTCACAGAAATCGAAACCCTCTGCCGGGACTCTCCACCCTCAGATCAAGGCGGCTCTCGCTTCGGCAACAAGACCTTCCGCCTCTTCCTAGACAAGGTCAAATTCCGCTCATCCCAATGGCAATCCTCATTCCCCCAACCTCCCCCTGAGGACTCCATCCCAGAAATCCAAACGTACCTCCTCCACTCCTTCGGCAACCGCGCCAGGATCGACTACGGCTCGGGTCACGAACTAAACTTCTTCATGTACCTCCTCTGCCTTACCCAACTCCGCGTGCTCGCCCCTTCCGACTTCCCGGCTTTAGTCCTCAGGGTATTCACCAAGTACCTCCAAGTAATGCGCCTGATCCAACTGACATACTACCTCGAACCCGCCGGCTCCCACGGAGTCTGGGGTCTGGACGACTACCAGTTCCTCCCCTTCCTTTTCGGCGCAGCCCAGCTCTTACACCACCCCTACATCACCCCGCGCTCGATCCACCAGGAACTGACCCTGGAAGAATCGTCAGACGATTACTTGTACCTAGACCAGGTTTCCTTCGTAAATAGCACCAAAACGGTAAAGGGACTACGATGGCACAGCCCGATGCTGGACGACATTTCCGCCTCGAAGAACTGGGCCAAAATCGAGGGGGGGATGCGCAAAATGTTTGTCTCGGAGGTTCTGAAGAAATTACCCGTCATGCAGCACTTTTTGTTTGGCAGCTTGATACCGGCAGCCGAGGGGATGAGCGAGATGGCACCGAGACAAAACGCTGATGATGAAAATGAGGACGAGGAGTTGGAAGGCGACATTGAAGTGTTTGACGATACAGAAGGAAAACGCCACGTGCATCAGCAGAGCGTCGGGTGGGGTGATTGCTGCGGTATCAAGGTTCCCAGCAGTTTGGCCGCCGCTGAGGAGATGAGGAAGAGAGGAGGGCCGGGAGGAGGTCAGACGCTGAGGAGGATACCGTTTGATTAAACTCTTAAAAGTATTTAATTTTAATTTTGAGGCTGTCAGAAGGGGGTGTTTCTGAATTAAAGAAGCCAAAAAAAGGGTTGTCAGTCCAAAAGTTTTGGGGTTTCTTGCAATTATAGTATTAGGAACGGCCAAGGCAAAGGGGGGGGGGGGGGGGGACTCTGTTTAAAACCAATATGGTTACGGAGGTAAAAAGGAGGCGAAAAAATATAACTTAAGAGTCCATCCATGGATTGTATCCTATAACTCTTAACTAGCTACATAGGTTAGTAGCCAATGACATGATGTCGTACAAGTGTTGGTGCTGCTGCTTCGTTGAAATACTTTCCACATTGTGTCTTGGATCACATTCAACCTCATGATCGCACGCTCTTATTCACTTACAAGCAAGGGACATTTTCTTCGTACACAATATAACGCTTGAATGGAATCACAGCCATCACATAACTTACTTACCAGCTATGGAACCCTTCCTTGTCAGTATAAACACACAAAAAAAAAGCCTTTCAAGTTCTTATTACCCTTGGGTGTTCATTTCTATCAAACCCTCTTAACAACTCAAAAACAAAACACACTAAGTCTAATCATCATCATCATCATCATCATCAAAAAAGAAAGAAGGAAAGGAAAAAGTAGAAAACGAAAAAAAGAAAAGAAAGAAAAAGGGTTCCCCTAGCCGTCATGTATCATAAACCCAATCCAGTAAGTGAGTGGTACTGTAACAGAACACAACACGCATGGCCTTTCATCAATGAATCTAATGTCTCCAGAACGACGACACCACACTCACTGCTCAATGGCACCAAAAAAAAAAAAAAAAAAACCCTCCACAGTCATCACCACCACTTGTTATTCTCTAAACGACACGCACCAAACCAATCTTTGCCTATAACCCCGCCCAACCCCTTTTTTATCTTTTAATGCAATCAGAACAAACAGAGCCCAAGAGACAAAAAAAGAAAGCAAAAAGGAGAAAAGCCAATTGACCCAGCCTGATCTATGTACTCAATGAAAAGCAGGAGGTATCAAAGTAAAGGTCGTCAACAAAGAAAACTAATAAATAAACCTCCGAGACAGAAGAAAAAAGCTATAAGACATGAAAACAACATAAAAGTCATGGTTCAAAGAACATAGAGAATCATGCAATCCATCCATCACTCAACCGACGAATCGTCCAAAGACTCCTCTGGAGTATGACAACAGCTACCCGGCCCCGAAGCCGAGGGCTCGCTCTTGGACTGAACCCTTCTCGAATAATAAGGGTACTTTGGACCCTCCCACTCGGACTTCTTATGGTTGTATTTGTTTGGAATTCCAGCATTTTCTTTTCTGAGTATGGTGTCACCAAAATATGCCCGCTTGGCTTCCTCCCGTGATTTGGGTGTGGGCGGTGACTCGAATCTTGTCTTCAGCAAGGGCTTCTTGATGGGAGACGAGGGAATGGGTGCTTGACGAGAATGATAGAACTGATATGGCGCGGGCATCATGACAACCGGCGCAGCGTAAAAATGAACCTGCTGAGGATGAATAGAGGGTGCAAGGGGGGTTGCTAAGGCTGGTTTTGGTAGAGGCGCTGATCGGACAGGACTGTTGCCGCTTGCAGCAGTTGTCCCGCTATCGAAGAAGCCTGAGCTGTCAGTCGAAATGTCCAGTACATGTCTCACTGGACTCGAGGTAGCTGTATCGAAACGAGGAGTAAACGTTGGAGCATCCGGATTAAGCCGTGATCCCTACACAGTTGGGGTTAGAAAAGAAGGCAGGTAGGTAGACAGAACCCAGCCAAAGGATGTATATGCAAATAGATAGATAATACATGCTTCAACGGATTCCATCTATCATACCTCTTTCTTATGGCCCGAGGGTTTGGAGTTCTCGTCTCCAACAGAACTCTCATTGCCACTCAAAGAGCTGCTGTTCTGCTGTCCGTTCGGTTGCGTGCCGAGTACGGGATTGCTCTTGACTTTGGCAAGCTCTGAGTTGGTTGCCTCTGGGGTCAAATCATTGACGATGTTTGGCGCCTTTCGTCCCTTTCCCTTCGGCTTGTCTTCGGTTTCGGTGGCTTCCTTGTCTTTCGGCTTGACGAAAATCTGTTTTGACCAGAGGTCGGCGTATTTGCCGTCTTTCCGTGAAATAAGCTCCTCGTGACTGCCTTGCTCAACAATCTCTCCGCCACCGACAACAATAATGTGATCAGCATTCATGATTGTAGACAAACGATGACTACATCGGAGGTCAGCAACGGCTTTCTGTTATCATCCGAGTTCACCAGTACTTACGCAACAATGAATGTGGTCCGGCCCTCACAAAGCTTACGCAAAGCTTCTTGAATCTTCTGCTCCGTCTCGGTGTCGACAGCGCTTGTGGCCTCGTCAAGAAGTACGATTGCCGGTCGTTTCAGGATGGCCCGCGCAATTGCCACTCTCTGCAGCTCACCTCCGGAGAGTTTCACGCCGCGTTCACCAACTCGGGTTTGGTATCCTGTACCTCCAGGTCAGCTTAGAAGTTCCAAGGTGCAAGAGCATATTGTCATTTTACCATCAGTGAAGCCGATGATCTGCTCATGGATACTAGCAGCTCTGCAAGCCTCATAGACCTCTTCGTCTGTTGCTGACAGCTTGGCATACCGAACATTGTTCATGATAGTATCGTCGAACAGAATAGGAGCCTGTGGTACAATGCCAATCTGGGCTCGCAGGCTGCAACACACTGTTAGTCGGGTATATAAAGTGGATGGTGTTTGGATGCATACCTGAATAAATCAACATCGCGAATATCCTGCCCGTCAATCTCAATTGAACCCTCAGTTACGTCGTAGAAGCGATCCAGCAGCTTGAGAATGGTCGATTTGCCAGCCCCTGTAGCGCCTACAAATGCCACTGTCATGCCCGGTGTCGCCTCGAAATTGATATTCTTTAGGATCTGTTTCTGGTGGTCGTAGGAGAAAGAGACATGATCAAAACGGACTCGCCCGGCCTGGAAATGCAATGGTCCTGCTCCCTCTTTGTTTTTGATGGTCGGTTTTGTCTGCATGATCTCTAGGAGCTGTTCAGCGTGAATCAGATCTCTCGAGATGCTCTTACCAAGACCAGCAAAGAATGTGAGAGGCGCGACTAACTGAGCCCAGTAAGTCAAAAGCATGATGAATTGACCAGCCGTGGCCTCGCCATGGGTGACCTGGTACACGGCCAAGAATGCGCCCGCGAGAAGGCCCGAGAGGAGCACGAGGAACTGGAAGGCATACGCAAGGATATAACCGAAATAGACCTTCTGGGTCTTGGTAACCCGGTCCTTGACGGCTTCTGAGTATCGCCCCTCCTCGTGTCCGACTTGGTTGAAGCAAGTAACTGTTGACCATCCTTGTATGCCTGCCTGACGGACATAGTGTTCTTTGAACCAAGCGCTAACTTCGCCTCTGCGAGCATCCTTCAGCTTCGAAATCATGTGTGTGGCGATATATAAGAACACGGCTGCAGTAGCTATCGTGATGAAACCCTCGTACGGGCCAAATGTAATTGACAAATAAATGAACGCGATAGTCATGTCAATGAGCATCGGAAATGCTCGAAAGCATATCGATTCGAGCATGTTGGAGATACTCTGACCAGACTGTATAGCCATCATGATGTCAGAGGAACTCTTTGTATCATGAAAATCGGACGAGAGGTTGAGCACGTGAGAGTATGCCGCGGTACTCATGGCGTCGAAGGAGTAGAACTCGACCGGAATCCAAAGCCACTGACGAAGAAGTGACAAGCCTGCTTCGGAGCCAACCAGCTTGAGACCCGCAAAGATGAGCACTTCGGTCCAAGGGCTCCTGCCATTGGTCTGGTTGAGACTGTCAATGATTATACCTAGCTGGCGAGGAATGAGGACATTGATGGCGTTCATAGCGAGCAAGCAAACGCCGACTAAAACAACGCGAATCTGAAGAGAGCGGTGGTTTACCGGCCAAACATAGGGGAAAAAGATCTATGCATCGTATTGTTAGTCATGTTTCAGGAACAAGCAACGTCTTTTCGTCTTATTAAACGTACCATGAAGCTTTTGGCATACGTAACCCAGTTGCCCTTTTCCTTCAGCCGTTTCTCCATTGCCTCGTTGGCTTTACGCTGGCGCCGCTCCCAAGGAGACTCAGCATTACTAGTGGTAGGAGATTGGCTAGCGTCGGTCGAACTATCCGAGTCTGATGAAGATGCTGTTCCTCCATATCCATTTTGCTGACCCCCTTCTGACTGTTCTTCCGAATTGGAATCCGGACTGGCATGACCATTGATATGTCCATTCGAATTAAGCAAGCCCTGCCGCTCGGAGTCGGTGCCTTCCTCCTGTCTGGAGCTCCATACCCCCTCAAAGTAAATTATTAGTGCCAACAGGAAAAACATATATCGAACACCAATAGCCGAGATGTCGAAGATTCCTGGAAGCCCAAGCGGCTCTGCTGGTCTGACTCTGAACGACAGGAACTCGATGATGGGTTCAAAGACCAGGGCTAACCCAATAGAGCCCGTGAACGGATACCAGATTGGCTTTTCTGTGTCTGAAAGTCCCACAAACTCGACGCCAAATACCAATGCGTTGGAGAGGAGACCGATGATTGTGTCTTGGTCGGCCGGAGGGAATGTGCCGAGGATCACCGAGTTGACCACCAAGTTGGTTAGCTGGGCGAAATATGTGACAATGCTGAGCATTAGGAGCCATAGAAAGACGCGTCGCCGAGGGTGCTCGCAGGCTGCTGATTTTGTCTGTAGAGTACAGATAGCAATGCCCTGACAGACGGCATAGTAGATGAATACAATGATTGGGAAGGCATAGTGAAGGCTGACGAGAAGTGGTCGATAAGGGAATTGTATGGCCTGACCTTGCAGGTCTGTGTCGTATGGGTCTGTCATTGTAAAGGTATGCCACTTAGTTGAAGCACGGGTGAGTTCGTGAACTCTGTGGTTTTTTTTGTGGTGTTGTTCGGATGGGCGAGATATGTCTGGTATGTGTTTTTTTTTGGAAGTGATAGGCTTGCCGGGTGAGACGAGGGGCGAACTGCTCTTGTTTGCACAATCCGATCCTGCTGCTACCCGAAGGTATTTTTTTTTTAGTGCTTGGTCCCTGCCTTCACACCTTAATAAACTGGGTTGGGCCTATCGCTCCTGCAACCTGCAATATTCCGCCACTGTCTCAGTCTGAACCAGCCGGCGGTGAAAGAGAGTCTCAGAATGAGAAAGAGCCAACAAGAAGAGGTCTGCCTGCGCCAAGTGCCGTATAAAGACAATTTAGATCAAGAAGGAACGGCCCTTCCCCCCAATGTCGATTCAGATTCCGAGACAATTGGGTCCCGGCTCAGAATCTTCCCGTCCCAGCCTTTCAGTCCCTCTCAGGCTCGGGACTCAAGGTTCATCAGACTTTGACAGACGGCGAAGAAATTGGATTATTCTGATCGATATTGTCCGCTTTAGTCGGTTGGCCGCGCACCTCTATCAACTTTCAGTTTGTCCAAATTTGCTCCCGAAAAAATCTGTCCTCAGCCCCTTTTCTCTCTTAACTTCCGGTTCTTCCGGCCACGAGTAGCCGCCTGGTCGTCGATGAAAGGTTTCTTATAGTCTAGTCCTCAAATCCGTCCTCTGAGTCTAGGCAGGATTCAATGTTTGTTTCCTGGGCAAGAAGGGCAGTCGCCGGGAGACTTTCTTATATGCACTCTTTATGTGAGACGTCAACTGACACAGCGTCGTACGAACGTTTGTAGAGGCTACCTGAAATGCACCGGAACGGCCGAACACGAAAAACTTTGACTGACCGGGGCCTAAGGATTCCGCCTCAGGTGAATGGGGAAAGTGAAAGTTGAAGTATGACGAGAAGGGGAGAGAGAGAAAGGCTGCAGGAGGCAAGGAGCGGGAGAGCTACTGGATGTGTTATGAGATATGTACGGTATGACCACTTCGATGGTTGGTAATTATGGGGAGTTGTTTCCAATTAGGGCCGTCCAACAAGAACATGAGGCACAGGAATGGCAGACTGGAGGCTGGTATTCGAAGTGATGGGTGGCACGGAACGTCTCACTGCCACGTCGTTTTCCATGGAGTCGGATCCCTCATTCAGAGTCGTCGTTGACTTTAAATCGATGCGGCCCAGTTCGAACAAGTGCACGTAAGCGTCGGTAGAGGCAAACAACAAGGCTGATATTGTGAGATGTGGCACGGAGAATCTCCAGGTTGCAGGTGGATATTTAAATCCAAGACTACTCCCAAGCTAGGCTTCGCCTACAAAATACACAGAAGAATATGTGAGGCTCGTGATCTGCCCATTGGCTGTCTTACTGCGTCTATAAAATATAAAGATACGGTGTGGGATTCTCGACTAGCCGATTGCTTGGAGTTGGGTTACGTTGGGATCATGAAAGTGATGAGTGACCAGGCCTGCAAGCAGCAAGCGAACGAAGCTGTTTTCTTTTTTTTAACTCCACGCTGCCGCCAATATTGGAGTAACCGTCCGAATAGAGTCTGCCAAGCGCGGGAATCTGGGTTGGATGGCGCTTCCAGCCCCTGTCCCCTGGCTATCTCAAATGCCACACACTCGCAGACGGCGACTGGGTTGTCGCATGAAAATGCAAAGGGAAGCGCCATGCATCCAAATCCAGGATCAGCATCGGCGGTGTAATCTGAGAATGGAACATGCTCGCAACCACCTCGAAGCCCGACTTCGGGCTCTCTTCCCGACCCAAAATCGGACAAACCAGCATCTTGCGGGTCACAAGTTAGTGGCTCGTCCCTCTTCTCCCGCTGTTATTGCGAACTTGTAAGGGTCGTTTCTGTCTAAATGCTGGACTCTGATTTGTTTCCGTTCCGGCGGAAGAGACAGGCCCTGTCCAGGAGACATCGGCGGGTATTCCGTAGACTCGGGAAGCTTGGTACTTCAGCCTCAGTGCATTGTTTTCCAAATTGGGTTTTTGTGAAATGTGGTGGGATAACTCGTAGATTCTACTCCAATATGCAAACTAGTGATTGATACACACCTCCCATCGTTTATCGTATCCGTGTCGAAAGACGGGCTTCCATTGCTTGTGTCACCCCAAGAATCAGTGAGGAGGCAAGGGACTTTTGACTCAGTGGCATCACGGGGCCGTGACGTGACAGTAGCTTAGTCTAGCGCCTCGGCAGTTAGCAAGCCAAGGGGAGGGATGGTACAGCAGCAGGCAAACATATCGAGTGTCAAAGATAGTGAGGGACGGAAAACGCCACATACTGCTCGACTCCAAGATGAGAAAGATACGGACCACTGAGCGTACAGGTGGCTTGCAGCTACAGTGCTCAAGGTGGTTTCATCCAATCCAATCCGGGAACTCGCTGCAAGACATTCTTGATGTGGAAGAAAAGTTGTTGCCTAGTTGTTCAAAGATATTATGGCCCTAATTCTTATCATCGACGTCCAGAGTCAGCGGGTATGGCGCAAGTTGCCAGCAGACAAGAGCCATCATCACACTACACCGCACCTTACTCTGGACTTGGGTCTCGGAGATCATGTAGCAGCGGGCCCTATCCGGGAGTTGACCCCCGGTCTTGCCATCGGGTGTTGCCGGGGCTCTTGGCTTGCTATTGCCTGGGACAGATCTATGATCGACAACAGATCCAAAGGCTGAAAAAGTGACAGCCAATATTGCTTGCTGGATGCAGCAAGGAGACATGGGAACCGGTGGGCAATCTGGCCAATAAAGCAGCAACCCGAACGATCCTGCATTACCTGCGCATCACAATGTGTCGTGGGCAAGCGTGATTGGATTGTTGGAAACTGCAGAACCTAATAGTTTCCTGTACCGACACCCTGGGTCTCAGTCTGGAGGTTCGTATATCAGCCTGATACGTATATTGTTGACCTGATGTTGGGAGGCGGGATACTTGTCTGTTGTCAAACTTGGAAAAAAAAAAAACACAAAAAAAGAGTTGAGAGTGCAACCAGACACATCACACGGGTGTGTCATGAGATGATATGTCAACTTGCAGAGTGGGAAATAGGATTGGTCGGTTTGTTCGGATACACCATGCAAGAAGTCAGCAGCAATTCTTGATTGTTGCGGGAGCGCAGATGAGGTGTCTGACCTTGCATCCTGCGTCGACCCACACGTAGGTAATGCTGCCCTCCGGCTTCCGGCTCAACCTTCTTGTTGGTGCCACTACGAGGCAGGCACGAGGCAGAGACGGGACGTCGCCGACCAAGTTGAGATCCCGATCTCGCAACCTCAAAATTTAAAACCGAACTTTGTGCAGTTGCGATGCCTACCTTACCTCGGTGAGCTTGAGGTCACTATCTCAGCATCGATGCATTTCAGTTGGTGATCACACAGACGGGTAGATAAACTTCTTAGCTTAGTCGGAGAATTTCATTGTTTTAGATTGGTCCTGGTGTCACCCCAGCGGCCGCAAAGAGGCTGGCCGTTTCTTGGTGTTCCCCAGTTTCTTAAACACAGCCCTATTATGAGGCTGAATGCACTTGTACGGCTCAGGCCTCCCATTGACATGGATCTGGACGTCGACTGAGCCTGATCCTAGTACTAATTTTAAGCTATGCCAAAAACAAGATGAGAGTGCGAATCCAAGACACCAGCGAAGTCGGCAAGTGACTCAACGGAGGGTCAAACCTCAATAGTTAAACTTCAACAAATAGCCAAGAAGGTGGAGCTTAGTTCGGATGACTATCGATAAAACTTACATAGTAATTTGTAGTGGAGGGAGTAGACTCTTGACAAGTATATAATTAGAGAGCCTTGTCGAAGCCCACCCTCGAGTAGATACTTTGTTGTAACACAGCCGCCTCAAGTCACCGCAGCGAATATATACCGCCAAATTAACACCCAGGCCACGGGACAAATCAACCAGCGACTCATCAAAAATGCCACCCAAAGCCCCATCCCGAACCCAATTCCAACGCAACCAAGGACCGCTCTACTTCTGGCGGGAAACAGTCGCATATGGCTACCTCTCAAACTGGTACCCATCCCCATTTACGACCGGCCCGGTTCCCCCCCAAATCTCCTCAACGCCCATCCTCAACCCCGAATCCCACCTCACGTCGCCCATTACCTTTTCAACCTCGGAGCACCACATGATGTACTGCAAAGCCCTGCTCTTCCATCCAGAATCCGTAGACGCAGTCCTATCAGCGCAACACCCGCGCCAAGCCAAAGACATCGGCAGGAGAATCCCCAACTTTGACGAAAAAGTGTGGAACAGACACAGAAATGAAGTCGTGAGGCAAGGGAATTACTTGAAATTTACGTACCCCGTCAACAACGAAGAGGGGAGTAAGTGGACTGTTGGAGGGAAAAGTATCAGAGAGCATCTGCTGGAGACGGGTGACAGAGAGCTGGTGGAGGCTAGTCCGTGGGATAAAATTTGGGGTATCGGGTTCAAAGCGGAGGACGCTGAGAGGAATAGGAGGAATTGGGGGTTGAATTTGCTGGGTAAGGAGTTGATGAATGTTCGGTCGGTGATTAGGGCGGAGGAAGAGGGGGAAAAGTAGATAAAGGAGGCAGAGGCTGGCAATAGTAAGGGGAAATAGGCATGGTTCACGTAGAAGTTGAGGAATTTGTGAAGGGCAGAAGTAGTGAGGAAGGGATACGATAAGCGGATTACAAGATTGAAAGATGAAAAGGTGAAGTGTTGTTTGTTAATATATAATGAAGCACACTGCAAGAAGATATGGTACACCAAGAACTTGGTATAGATTAATGTATATACGGATACACAGATTTTTTCTTAGAAAAAAGGCTGATGTTCCGCTGTTATAGACTGACCTGCCCCCAAAAAAGGACCTTGCAGTGTCAGGTGGTTGAAGCTATTGGCAGACTTTTCTCCAACCTGGGAAATTCCCCTCTTCCCTTTTCTTTCTATTTGTACAAACAAAACAGGCTGCTCCATCCTGTATCATCATGAACACATGCCCGCTTTTCCATTCCCTTCCGGCTTCCATCGTAAATGTGTTGTGTAAGAGTGGCGTGTTTCGTAGTTGTGAAAAATGCTCCAAAAGCGCCTGCTTTCCTAAGCCCTGTCTATAAAACTTGGAACAAAAACTTTTTTCCCCACCGCCCCCCACCGTCCCTAGAGAAAACTCCTACAGCGGCTAGGATTTCGCCCTAGATGCTATATGCTGAAATAATACACATTTCCTTCTCATACTAAACACAGATCAAGCTTTGAAAAGGTAATTGAAGCCAAAGGCCAAAGTGTGTGCGTGTTGGGACCACTCCGGTGTCCCTAAAAGTACAAGTTTTAAACTTTGCGGTGGTTAATCTTTTAAATCCAGTCGCGACCGCTCTTTTGCATCTCGATAAACCGCCAGCCTCTCGTCTCGGGGTTGTTGACATCCTCGGGGATGCGAGTGATGCCAATGGCGTATGTGACGAGCTGCACCTTGTCCTCCATGCCGGCGTGGAGCTTTCCAGTCTTAGCGTTGCGATATACGTGGACCTCCTGGGTCCGGCAGGTGATAACAAATACTGGAACTTCACCGGGGTCCAACAGCCGCGCCTTAAGGATATCGACTCCTCTAATATCCAGGATGCGTCCGTCAGACTTCAAGCCTGCCTGCTGATACTGCTTAGTCAGGGCCTCGTAAACTGAGTACTGGGCTTCTGAGAGCCAAAGCTTCAAGGTTTCGATATCACCCTTGACGTAGGCGTCCAGAACTTCGGGGAGAATGAACTCGCGAAGCTCGTTAAGGAAACCCTCAAGTTGGAAGCCGGGGTCCATAGCGCGAAGCCTCTTGATAACCATGGCTGTCTCGTTTTCTGCGAACCAGCCTGCAACCTTATCGGTGATACTGCGAGCCGTGGAGATCAACGGGTTCTCCGACTCTTGGTAGACTGTCTTCATGCCAAACAAACCCTGGACGAGCTTGTTGGTGTCTCTGAAATCCCTCCATGCCTCCTTCCACGCAGCGTCCTTGTGAAGGGTAACGTTGGTTCCGGCCCTGTTAATTCATTGGTCAGTAAAAAAACCTCAATGTAGTTATATAACGGGCGCTCTTACTCGGGATCCTCGTCGAACACTTCCACCTTGGGGGCCTTCTTGGCCAACTCCTCTCTTCGTTTCCTCCGTTCCTCCTTGTCAACCCAGCCGCCGTATCTTGAGCTGCTGCCATCATCGATAACATTCTTGACGTTCTTGTATGCTTCGGTCTCGCGAATTGGCTTGGTGGCCTTGTCGAGGGCTTCGCCGGTGATGTTGGCGCCCTTTCGCACACCCTTCATGACGGGCGTCTCCCAGGTCCATTGAGCGCCCTTGCCGATAGCACCAGCGGTGGTCTTGACGACGGTCGACGCGGCGGTTCCGACAACGCCGGTAGTAGCCTCGTATGCCTCGCGCGCCTTTCGAACCTTTTCACTCTCGGCGAACTGGTGTGCAGATGACGCGAGGGCCTTAGTCGACTCGTTCCATTCCTTTGACTGCTTGAACTCGCTTTGCATGGTGTCTACGAACACTTGCCATGGGGTCTTGTCTCCGTGGGGTGGTGGGGGCGGCGTATCCTCCTGCTTTTCCTTCTGCTTTCCCTCGCTTTGCCCCTCACCCTCAGCCTCGCCCTCCTTCTTTTCCTTGTCCTCCTTGTCCTCCTTGGCCTCAGATTCTGCCTCCTTGTTTTCCTCCGTCTTCGCCTTGGCGTCTTTGGCCTCTGCTTGTTGTTGTTGTCGTGACCTTGCGGAGACGTGGAAGGAGCGGGCGTTGGCGCATGATGGCGCGTCTAACCTGAAGGTGCTGGGGAGGAAGGTCGACCGGAGGAGTGGCTGTTGATGAGGGGTAAGTGATGATGGCCTACTGATTCTAGCGGCGGTCTGAGTTGTTGAGAGAAAGCGGATCACAGCGGGCGCGATGACGCCGACGTTCACGGTGCTGCGAAGAGCTGATGTTCGCAGAGCGCCCGGCGCGAGCGTCTGGATCTGTCGGGATGCGTTCATGGTAATTTCGTATGTAAAAACCAAGCCGCCTTGCACAGGCTGAACGAAGCTTGGGAACCGGGTTATCAATGAAATTGCGCAAAAACGGAGCTTCTCGTTACTCCTCGTTTTTGGTTCACAGTGGATGGTTTGATGGATGCAACAAGAAAGCTTGAAGCAAATGCCTGGGGTCTGGGGGGAGGGGGAAGTTGCTGAAATCCTCAAGTCCCTCAAGAATTCTTTGCCCGCCGAGCCCGCCCCAAATCTTTGCCAAGACCCCGGCAAATTCCCGGCTCGGCGCCCCCGGTCACCGCTTGGCCGAGGGGTTCTCCAAATTTCCATCCTAAAAAAAGTCCTGAGAGGTCAATGCGCAGTGGGCAGAGACAGGACCGCTGGTGACCTAGTGAGCTATGTAAGTAGCCTCAGGCCAAACATCGAACTCTCAAAAACTACACCTCGATCTCGGATCCGAACCGACCCCAAGCCAGATACCACCTCTCCGGTGCCAGTCGAGGGTCATCGACACACGATCTTTCAGATGAGCCGATTTTCGATGCCGCGCCTGTTGGCGCAGGGCATGCTTCGAACTTTCACAAAGCCCCAGCCCCCAACACCCAGCGCACCACAATGGACTCGGCTATTTTCCCAGTCGAGCACCCTCCGAATCGAAGATGACAGCTCTATGACTGGAGGTGTGGCCATGAACCAGCTCGCGAATAACGTCATGGGGAAGGCTTCCAACCCAGGTGTTTCTGGCGACGCCTTGGCTGCCGATCTCAACCTGGTCGAGGATGAAGACGTTGAGCCTTACCACTTCCACGTTTACTCGCACAAACACAACACACACGTTACATTGACGAACCCAAAACGCGACGCCCTCATCTCACTGTCGTGCGGCAATCTTGGCTTCAAGAAGGCCAATCGCAAGCACTACGACTCGGCGTACCAGCTGGGCGCCTATGTGATTGACAAGATGCACCAGAAAGGTTTGACCAACAAGGTCAAGAAGCTGGAGGTTGTTCTTAGAGGGTTCGGGCCTGGAAGAGAGGCTGTTACGAAGGTTTTGATGGGCAACGAAGGCAAGCTTTTGCGCGACAAGATTGTCAAGGTGTCAGATTCAACAAGACTCAAGTTTGGTGGTACCAGAAGCAAGAGACCAAGGAGATTGGGTTAAAGAGCTGGATGAAGAATGGTCAGTTGGGTTTATTGAAAGGGTATGGAAAGGGCGAGAAAGGAAAAATATATTGGAGGGTTTTCGAGTCCGTCTCTCGGTGCGGAGATATTTCCCGTTTTGGTTCCATGTACATTATTGTCTTGTATATTATTGTCCATTAGGCGTGCAACAAATACAGGCCGAATCATATCATGAAGGTTGTCAACTGTCAAACAAATATGAGGCCGGTGCCTATGGTCTAGAGGGGAAGTTCGGTATTGGCAACCCCGAATATCCGGCTTGTAACGGCTGAGCCCCACTAAAATTTTCCAGATTCATGGCACTCTCATCCAAGTTGAACAGCTCCTCTCCCGTCCGGTCTTGATCCGACCTCCACATCTTGTTCAAGACGCCAATTGCGCCATGTAAACACTCAGCAATGTCCGGAACTCCCCAGATCCCGCCGGCGACAACGGCATTGCCGTCGACTCCCCAACCCACGTCACCGCAGCAGCAACAATCATCCCCAATCGCAGCTTTGACATCATCACTCCTCGGCCAAAATGCCCCTCCAGCCCCCGCCTCCTCAACGCCGAACTCCTCCTCCTCTCTCCTTGACAATCTCTTCTCCAACCCAGTCTTCGCAGGCGGTTTCGGCCTCGCCTCCCTAGGCGCCGCCGTCTCCCTCGGCCGTCGCGGCTTCGTAGCAACCACCTCACTCCTCCGCCGACAGCTCCTCGTCAACATCGAGATCTCCAAGGCAGACCCCTCATACCCCTGGGTTCTTGCATGGCTCTCCCAGCCCCGCGAACCCGGCGGCTTCTTAGCCAGTCGTCTCACGCGCATGCGCAACCTCGCCGTGCACACCACCACGAGCTCAATCATCAGCCCGTATAGACCAGATGCCTCAAAAGTTACGCGTGCGGATTTTAGGGTACAGCCCGGGTACGGCCGTTATCTCGTCCGACATAAACCGGGTGTGTACATTGCGGTGAACAGGGAGAAGGCAAGCACGGCGGTGACAACCACGGGCGAGCCGCACGAGACGTTGACGCTTACGATGCTGTATATGCACCGAGAGTTACTGGCGGATGTTTTTACGGAGGCGCATGCGCTGGCCCAGAGTTATAATCAAGGTAGGACGGTGGTTTACACGGCTAGGAACATGAGCTGGCAGGTTTTGGGTAAACCCAGAGTCAAGAGGCCGCTGGGTAGCGTGATTTTGGATGAGGGAGTAAAGGAGAGCATCGTGGCGGATGTGAAGGAGTTTATTGAGTCTCAGCAATGGTATACTGAGCGGGGTGTGCCATACAGGAGAGGATATCTGTTGTACGGCCCTCCTGGAACGGGCAAGACGAGCTTTATTCAGGCTTTAGCGGGCGAGTTAGATTACAGTGTTGCCATGGTTAATCTGAGCGAACGCGGGGTGACGGATGATTTGCTCGCGCAGTTGTTGACCAACTTGCCTGAGAGGAGTATATTGCTCCTGGAGGATGTGGATGCCGCGATGATTAACAGGCGGCAGAGGGACCCGGATGGGTATAGTGGCAGCACTGTAACGGCGTCGGGATTGTTGAATGCGCTGGACGGCCTATCTGCAGGCGAGGACAGGATTGCGTTCCTTACCACGAACCATATCGATCAGTTGGATCCGGCTCTGATCCGGCCTGGTCGAGTGGATATGATGCTTCGTATCGGCGAGGCGACGCGGTACCAGGCCGCTCAAATGTGGGATCGGTACTATGGGGACATGGACCCAAACCACTCGGGCAGGGAGCGCTTCCTGAACAGGTTGGACAAGCTTGGGTTATTTGGTGGTGATAGCCAGGACCCAAGCGTGCCCAAGAGACATACCTCGACTGCTGCGATCCAGG
Organism: Cladorrhinum sp. PSN259; assembly: GCA_033725935.1. NCBI lineage: Eukaryota > Fungi > Ascomycota > Sordariomycetes > Sordariales > Podosporaceae > Cladorrhinum > Cladorrhinum sp. PSN259. Next base: position 130,946 of record MU867110.1, read on the forward strand.
GCCTGTTCCAGTTCAACAAGGGTGACATGGAAGGTGCCATCAATATGGCTGAGGGCTTGATTCCGAGGACTTTTGAGCCTGAAGCTCCCTCCCCTGATGGGGCGATTAAGTCACCGGCATGATGAATATGTATGTATATATGTACAACAAGTCATAATTATAGATCGTTGATACCCAATAGACCATGTCACTTGAGATTTTCCATGCAATGCTCATTAAATATATGTGATTGTTTCTTTTGACATGTACTATCTAGCCAGGAGCGGATGGCAGCCATGGCAATTTTTCAATATTAGTTCCGATTAAGACTCTTCTGAACCCCGATCCACCATTATATTTTCAGGTGTGTTGCTCCACTCCTCCTAATGCTGTTGACATAGACCCAAAATATTATCAGTTCCCCCCTCCCCAGTTCTGCGCTTATCCTCCCCAAACGCGAGCATATGTCATCGTTCCAGATGTATGTGGTATAACATGATGCACCTATGATAGCTTGGGGACATCATTACTAGAGGTTTTGCTGAAAGCGACGGGATGATAAGACTTTAAGTGTTGAGGTTGCACAACAGGAAGCCATCATCAGCTTATCTTCCAACCCGATTTCTACATCCGTTTGTTGTGGCTTGTCACCGATATCGGATGAAAGTTTATGTTATGATTGATATAGTGGATTTTACCGAAATGAACGATTTGAATGCCGTTTTTTGTTGTCAAATCGTGGTTCAGGTCGAAGCTGCCTCTGTTTTTGGCGTGTCCTCAGTGGCCTTTAGGTCCTTTAGCTCCTTTGGCTCGCCGTTTGAGTCAAAGCCCAGTGCTTCCAGCTCGCGAATGAGCTCATTGATCTTGATGACCTTGGTGAGCTGCTCCGGAAGCAGTGTACCGCCACCTTCCTTCTTCTCCGCGAGCTCCTTAGCCTGGCGGAGTTTCTTCTTCAGGGCACGAACTTTCTTCTCTTTCTCGACTTCGGGATCGACCTCCTCAACTTTTGGGGTAGAAGGAATGGGAGCGTTCTCAGACTTCTCTGCTGTCTCGGCGGCTTCGTTTTTCTTGCGAGCAGCCTTGCGGCGCTTCGCATTCTTAGCAGCGGCGGCGCTCGATGGCTGAGCTGGCTTGTCGTCCTGGAGCCCCTCAGAACCGGGGACTGGGCCCTTCCCGCGATTGCGGAACCCTTCGGCGGCGCGGTTCTTGTAAACCTCTACATCCTCAGGGGGACGGTAGCCAGGCCTAATCTTGATAGCTTTGCGCGTGCTGCCGTCGGCGCGAGTGGACTCTGGGATGTGGCGGCTGCCACTCTCGTCAGTGACGATGCCGGCGTTTGAAGGTTCCGACGGCATGATTGCGGACTGCGATCGTATATCTATTGTATCGTTGTGGAACTGAGAGTCGATTCTGGTAGTCTCGCCGAGTGAATATTTGGTTACTAGCCCGGGCGGCGGCGACCGACCGTTGTCAACCTTAACGGCCAGTGATGAGATGGAACTGGAACCTGAGAAGTGGAATTGGAAGCTGGACCCCTCCCGCTACAGAAAGTTGGCGGGGTACTCCAAATCACAGGGTTGCCAAGCAACTTACCCCAGTCGCAAGTGGTTGCAGAGCTTTGGCCAATCAGCTGCCTGCCGGATAGTTCCGTGAGGCCTTTCCGGCGTCCCTTCAGTGGTCAGTTTTGCTAAATCAATTGCAACGAAAACGCCCGACAGACAAGCTTCGCGACCTCGCATCCACTCGCACGACGTCAAATCCGACAACCCGAACCTCCCAATTGTCCCAGGTTGTGACCTCAAAACACCGCCAAAATGGTGAGCTGAAAGAGTCGAGGAGCTGTTCCAAGCTGAATTGGGCGAATAACTGACCGCGCACCGTCACAGTCCGCTACTATTTACAAGCAAGTCTCCCTCCTCCTCCGATGAGCCGATGAAACGCAGAATCCCGACGACAACCGGAATACAGCCAGGACTAACACACACCCAACAGCGCCTTGTTCCGCAAGAACTACTCCATGCTTGGCCTTGTCTTCGCCGGCGCTTTCGCCTTCAACATGTTGGTTGCCGGACCCCATACCATAACCATCTAGAACCACTTTACTAAGCTTTATACAGGGGCTACGACACGCTCATGACGAAGGTTTGGGACAGCAACAACAAGGGTGTATGAGAAGACCATGATTCTGTCATTATTTGGGAAGAACGCAACTGACATAGAGGAATAGCGCCAATGGAAGGACATCCGCCACAAGTACGTCGAGGAAGAGTAAAGAGTGTCCACCAACCGAACTTATCAGTAAACTACGAACAAGAGATTTCGTGGAGGCAAAGGAGGTTCAGGGACCCCTGCCGTGTATATTGCATATCGGGGACGACTGTAGAGGAGTGGAATAGAGCAAGAGCAGCATCACCTGGCGAAACCTGAGATTGGTTATAAAAAAAGCACGTCTTTTTCTTGGTTCCTTTTGCCCGGCTTGTGAGATTCGTGAGCTGTGTTAGGTCTGTGGTGTACTGTGACCTCCATTCGTTGACAGAGCTGTTGATAAGCATCGCCACATCAACAAATGACCTCATTTGAAACGCAACCGCAGGTGCCAAAAGCACCATTGGTAAAGTACGAGCTACCTGCGGAGTGGTATTTTCCCCTCTCTCAGTGTTCAGTCAAGAAGGTTCCAATTAGAAACTTGGTCCTCTCTTGTAATTCTACTTAGCATGGAGTTTATGTATCGTTGTAGGGGTTGGAAAAGGTCGGTCTTTATGTAAGCAAATAAGCTCAAGTTTAACACAGTAAAAGTATACGGAAAACATTTCGACCTAGGTTAACGCCAGCTCAAGAAAAGGTCTTTGGGATGAACAAGACACAAACAGGAACAATTGTTTTATGCATTTCTTCGGTCCCGGTTCTTTGTTATTTCCATCTCTTAGTTCAGCCGCTACAGTGGGCCAGTGACGACCCAGCGCGCCACTCTTTTAGACGCCTGCTCTTCCCCTGTCGCCTGGACGCTTACATAGGCAAAGAAGTTACCCCACGATTTCCCCTCCAAAAACCCACGTCCCACTGCCACCTCAACTTTATATCATATCAATCTGGACCGCTACCGTTTGTTACGATAAGCCTTCGAGTTCATCAAAAAAACGGATCTTTCCCCATTTCACCAACCACGAAGTTCTTTTTTCACTTTTTTTTTTTTGCTTGCCGAAGAAGAGACACGACAGTCATAATAAGAAACCGCATCGATCGTTCAGCACTGATAATACACGAACCTCATTACACCAACATACAGTGACACAACCCTTTTTAAAGCGGCGGATATGGATGAATCCATGTCGACACAAGAGCAGCAGCTCTGCCAGCTTCTGCTGGAGCTGCCTGCTCGCCATAATAATCGCTACTCAGAAGCCGCCGCCCGACAGCTCATTACCGATCTGCTCTGGTCCATGGCAGGTGGACGACGAGACTATATGGAGATGTTCTTTCCGTCTGGTGGTCCAACACGAAACGGCACACTCAAAATGAAGGAAGCACAAGGAGCTGTCGAAGGAGCAGAATACACAGAGGCCGCCCGAGGAAAGGCATGCGGTCACATTTTTAGGCAAGGCGAAGCTTCATATGCATGCAGGACATGTAGCGCCGATGATACGTGCTGCTTGTGCAGCAAATGCTTCGACGCCACCGATCACAGCGGCCATATGGTCAGAATCAACATATCACCAGGAAACAGCGGTTGTTGCGACTGTGGAGACCCGGAAGCGTGGAAGGTGCCCATGTTTTGCACCATTCACTCGCATTGGGAGGGCGGTGACAAAGGCAAGGGTAAGGCAGGCTCAGGAGTCCCAGAGGACTTGCTCTCCAGTATCCGAATGACCATTAGCCGAGTCTTCGATTATATGTGTGATGTTATTTCGTGCTCCCCAGAGCAGCTTCGACAGAGCAAGACGGTGAAATCGATCGAACAAGATGAAAGGATGTCGAGATTGTCATCCACATACTGTGGTGGCGACACGGAACCACCCTCGGATTACTGCGTGCTCCTATGGAACGATGAGAAGCACACCGTCACTGATGTCCAGGAGCAAGTGGCAAGAGCATGCAGCGTATCGATGGGCACTGGCCTTGCGAAAGCTTATGAGACTGACGGCATCGGAAGGAGTCTTCTGATGTACGATAAGAGCATAGAGAAGCTCATCGAAGTTGCCGGCGTTCTTGAAAGAATCAGAGTCACCGTCACAATTCGATCAGCTCGCGACACCTTCAGAGAAGAGATGGTCGGCACCATGATAGAGTGGCTCATGGACATCTCGGGCTGCAGTGTGGGCCAAGACAATCAAATCTTACGTCAAATCGTCTGCGAGGAGATGCTCAAGCCGTGGCGAAAGGGCAGCCCCGCTACACATGCAAACGTTGGCCACGATGGCATGGACGACGAAGACCTTATCGACCGCCAAGATGAAGAACCCGATGCTTTTTATTTACACCAAAGCAGAATACTCCTTCAGGCACGTGCGGCCGCCCGTGCGGGTGGAACAATGGCATTTGACGATTCCGATGATGACGAAAATGACGACGGGGATGAGGGAGATGATGAAGACTTTGAGCACACGCCAGGTAGCGACATGGAAGAAGATGGCGATGATGGTGATGACGATGTCATGATGCTTGATGCAGAGGTTGATGGCGACGCGATATTGCCAGACCGCAGTGATCATCCTATGCAAGACTGGCAACGCGATGACGCATTGGAGGAAGGTGAGGCAACTGAAGCCGGGTATCCTCCACCGCCACCGCCGCCTCCACCGCCAGTTGCTGGACCTGCCCCGCGGGTTGGCCGAGATCGAGAACTGACACCGTCCGATTCGGATACCGCAGAGCCTGCTGGCCTGGCCGCCGTGTTCAGAAAGCCTCATCTGGAAATACCGAAGACACCGGGCCAAGGGAAAGGAAAAGAGCGAGGAGTACCTGGCAACTACTGGCTCATCACGCCCTCGGGATATGCCGAGCAGGAGGATGTTCCCGTCGCCGAAGATCTCTTTGAGCGCGTGCGTCTTGACTGGATGATTCTCTTTGACCTTAGAATGTGGAAGAAAGCCCGAAACGACCTTCGATCCTTGTACATCTCGACGGTGGTCACCATTCCTGAGTTAAAACGAGTCTTGGGTCTCCGTTTTGCCGGTCTTTATACCACACTGGCTCAGCTATATCTCATTGGCGATCGAGAGCCGGACCACTCCATCATCAATCTTTCACTGCAGATGTTGACCACGCCTTCCATCACGGCTGAGATTGTGGAACGGGGAAATTTTCTTACCAGTCTCATGGCTATTCTATACACCTTTTTGACTACGCGTCAGGTCGGACACCCTTGGGATGTAGACGCGGATGCCGTATTGGCCTTTGACTCTGGTTCCGTCACCAATCGGAGAATGTATCACTTTTTCCTGGATCTGAAGTACCTCTTTGGCTCTCCGCATGTTCAAGAGCGCCTGAGGACTGAGGAGCGGTACCAGATGCAGTTCATGGATCTCGTCAAGCTTCACCAGGGAATCTGCCCCAATTTGCGGGCTGTAGGTGAGCATGTTGAATATGAGACTGACAGCTGGATAAGTGCCTCGCTTGTGACCCGCGAGATCAATAGGCTTTGCAGACAATTTGCCGAATCATTCCGCAACCTCAAGGACGCAGACGCGGTATACGTCGAGAGAGCGATCAGATTAGCAGCTAAGAACGTCATTCTCAACTCTATCGGGTGTGAGCGAAGCAGATTTAACCAGTCAGAAATTAAGGATGAAGTACGCTTCAAGACGCTCGGCGACTTTGAGTTCGAAGGGGCCAGCCGTACATTCGACGTGATCAAGTTTGTTGTCGAAGAACAGCCCATCAGTTTCCACCACGCGCTCCACTACATTCTATCGTGGTTGATAGAATGTGGAAAGACGATGCCTATTGAGCAAATGAAAGCCCTCCTTAGCTTTGACAGGCGGGACCTCAACTCGAAGCCCCGGTCCATGGGAATCAAGACCATGCTGAGGGGTGGCCGCGAGTACAAGGCCGAAGATTTCATGCTTGCCGCCTTTGATTATCCTCTGAGGGTGTGCGCATGGCTAGCACAGATGAAGGCCGGTATGTGGGTTAGGAACGGCTTGAGTCTACGCCATCAGGCCGGTACCTACAGGGGCGTCAGTCAGAGGGATGTCTCGCATCACCGGGACATATTCCTTTTGCAGACAGCGCTCGTGATTTGTGATCCTAGCCGTGTGCTCGCCTCCATTGTCGACCGGTTCGGCATGGAGAAGTGGGTCAAAGGTATCTTTGAGCAAAAGACGAAGGCCCAGGATGATGCTCAACATCTTGACGTGGTGGAGGATATGATCTATCTTCTTATAGTCCTTCTGAGTGACAGGACGTCCCTCACTCGAAACGATGAGGAACAAACACCCCAAATAGCGTCGATGCGTCGCGATCTCACACACGTTCTATGCTTTAAGCCACTGTCATTCTCTGAAATCTGCGTCAAGCTCCCGGATAAGTTCCAGGAGCAGGAGGACTTCCATAAAGTTCTGGATGAGATGACAATCTTCAAATCCCCTGAAGGCTTGTCCGACGTTGGCACCTTTGAACTGAAGCCAGAGTTTATCGAGGACGTTGACCCCTATATAGCCCATTACAACAAGAACCAGCGGGAGGAATCCGAGATGGCATGGCGAAAGTGGATGGCCAAGAAGACCGGGAAACCGATCGAAGATACTGTTTACGAACCCAAGCTGCGGCCCATTCCTTCGGGTGTCTTCTCAGGCCTCGCTCGCTTTACCGACGCTGGCATGTTTGCGCAGATCATCTACTACTCGCTGCTTTATACTCTGGTGTATGCAAGATGGACCCCTGCTGTCCCGGCTACTCGAGTAGAAAGCTTCCTCCAGGTTGTCCTGCATCTGATCATTATCGCCATTGCTGAGGACAACTCATCCGATGACGATCCGTCAGAGCATCCCTCCTTCGTCACCACGTCGCTTTTCCAGAAAGCGCTCGCTAACTTCATGCCTGATGCGCCTACCGCAAAGACGATCGCCGCATTACTGAACCTGATGTCTACAAAAGATGAGTTCAAGGCGTGCCATCCCAAGATTATCGCCATTTTACGCAAAATGCAGCAGAAGCGCCCCGTCTCTTTTGAGCGCGCCTTTGAGCAACTTGGCTTGTCTGTGGATTGCATCAGTACCGCGTCCCCCGCCGCAACCCAGGCCGATGAAGAAAGGGAACTCAAAAAGCGTGCCGCGCTCGACCGGCAAGCTCGGGTCATGGCCCAATTCCAGGCGCAACAGAAGACTTTTATGGAGAACCAGGGTGATATCAACTGGGGTGAGGTGGATGATCTCGAGGATGATGAAGATATTCCCCCAGCAGAAGAGCACAAGAATTTCTGGAAGTATCCCGCAGGTACTTGTATCCTTTGTCAAGAGGAGACGGATGACCGCAGGCTTTATGGCACTTTCGCCTACCTGACACAGAGCAACATTCTTAGACAAACTGACCTCCAAGATCCCGACTTTGTCCGGGAGGCTTTCAACACACCTGATAATCTTGACCGCTCGGCTGAGGATATACGACCTTTTGGAGTTTCCGGGGAGAACCGCCAGGTCGTCCGAAAGATCAACCAGGCGGGCGAGGTCTTCGAAGCTGAACGTCAGGTCATTGGCAAGGGATTTCCTGCGAACCTGTCTCGGCCTGGCCCAGTATCAACGGGATGTGGCCACATTATGCACTATAGCTGTTTCGAGGCCTACTTCGATGCGACAATACGCCGGCACAATCAGCAAATCGCACGGCATCCTCCAGAGAATACCAACATGTTGGAGTTTGTTTGCCCACTGTGCAAGGCCCTGGGCAACGCATTCCTCCCGATAATTTGGAAGGGTCAAGAAGAGTCCTATCCTGGGCCACTGGTGGCACCTACACCCTTCACCTCTTTCCTGGATACACAGCTTCACTCTGCATATTACGCTTTGGGTGGGAACCGACCTCCAGACCAAGTCCAAAACTCGTTTGCCGCTTATACGCATGAGCACTTGGTCAACAGCCTCGCCGAAAAGTCGGCTCAACTCCTAGACGATGCATGGGTTGATGTGGGTGCTCAATCATTGTCAAGTGGGACACCATATAGTGACTCCTTTTCGATTGTTTCAGTCCCTGATTCGGGTAGCCGGGGCAACACTCCTGATCCTGCGAGCTCAGTTCGGGAGCTGGTTACTGTCTACCGTCGCCTCAGAGACACTTTTCTCAAGAACAATATTCATTCACGGCATCCCCTTCACGATTCTTTAGAAGCAACCCGCAACAAACTTGAAAGCCCCGATCAGAGCGCCAATGAGCTATCTGGAAGCGACTTGTTGGCAAAGTCTGTAGGATTCTCTATCTCGGCGGTGGAAATCCAGCAGCGTGGCGTCGAGGCTGAATATGGAATGACTTTCCTTGAGAGAATCCCCGATCAGGTACTCACTCAGCTTCGCATTCTCAGCGAGACAGCAACGTCCTACATCGCGGTCGGGGGCTTGCGAGAAGCCGGGGCGAATAGGATCGACACCGAGTATCGCCTGGATAGTGAGCGCCAGCACTGCCAGCTCTTTATGACGCAGTATCTCGGCTTAGAGACCGACAACTGCACATCTCCACTCAAAGAGTATCCTGCGCTGCTAAGCCTGGACCCATTTATATTCCTCTGTGAAAGCGTATTCGGGGTGGCTCAAGCACAAAATTTGGATATTGCTCACATGGTCCGCCTTTGTTATCTGGCCGAGATCGTCAAGGTTGTCTACAACTTGGGGCGCAATTTGCCTGTCACCACCTGGATGGGGGGCATCTACATGAACCAAACTGAGCAGAACGTTGACCTCTCCAGATTTGCTGCGTTCTGTGGACAGATTTGCAACATGGATCTTCAAGCCATCAATATAATGCCGATAGTCGGCGCGGAAGCTGAGAACAAGGGTTTCAATCAGCCTGGTATGGATAGCATTCAGGCCTGGTATCAGCTCGCTCGCAAGTATGCCCTGACTTTCCTACGAAAGTGTATCATACTGCTGCATGTCAAATTCGGCGTCGATTTCAACAGCCGCCCTTCGCCCGCGCCGGAGCAACCTGAGCTTGAGCGTCTGACGGAGATGTTGAAACTTCCTTCTTTCGATGAGATGCTCACGTCTCTTACAGCCGAAGGCCCTCAGTATGGCTGGCCGGTTGACACACCTCGCTTGGTTGAGGGATGGATGCATCACCAAGCCAACCAGCTATATAAGATGAGCCTGATGAAGGGAATGGAGGAAAATATGATCGAGGAGGAGAAACTAATCAGGTTACTGCCTCCTTCGGCTGCGCTCTCGCATCCAGGCATTTTTGAGCTTGTGGGTCTGCCAAAGAACTATGACACGTTGATTGAGGAGTGCACGAAGCGACGGTGTCCTACGAAGGGCAAGGATATTACTGATCCAATCATTTGTTTGTTCTGCGGTGACATTTTCTGTGGTCAAGCAGTCTGCTGCGCGGCGGAGATCAAGGATGGGAGACACAAGGTGTTGAGGATTGGCGGTGCGCAGCAGCACGTGCTCAAGTAAGTTTTTGCCATTAACCCTTTTGAGGGGGGTCCTTTTACTTACTGTGGTTTGAAATAGGTGTCAAAAGAATATTGGCCTCTTCATCAATATCCGCAAATGTTGTGTCGTCTACCTGTCTCGAACCTCAGGGAGCTTTAGTCACGCACCTTATATTGATCGGTACGGCGAGGTGGATATGGGCCTTCGCTACGGAAGACAGCTGCATTTGCATCAGAAGCGCTACGATTCGATGCTGAGGAACTTATGGTTGGGCCATGGGGTGCCAAGTTTCATTGCGAGAAAGTTAGAGGCAGATATAAATAATGGTGGGTGGGACACTATCTAAAGGAGCTAAAGCTGGGGATGGAAATGGAAATGGAATGTGATGATTATACGAATCACTTTAAGCTGGCTGCTTTCGGATCTCCTTTGGTTGTTGGCGAAAGGGGAAAGGTTGAGAATGGGTAGGTTTGGAATGTTTTGTGACAATACGATAGGGTTTATTCAACTTTTTCTTGGAAGAGGGACATGAGAAATGAGAAATGGATATCTAAACGTGTTTTACCCTTTATATGTGTATATATCAGGCCTTCATACGTACCGGTACTTGTGTTTTGGGTGAACTGGTTTCTAGAAAGTAGCATAATCGGCAGTGATGTCAAGGAAGTTAAAAGGACGGGATTACAAGCACTGTTGAGGTGGTGGACAAGAAAGATTTGTATTTTCTTTGTTACCAAAGTTGGGAAAAGGCGTCGTAGCTAGGGATGTTCAAGCGAGGCCTAAATTCGAGATAGAAAGTTCCGGCCCATCCTCCGCTTCAAGCCGGCGTCATACAATAAATAGCTCTCCAACCCCAAGTTAACACCTGATCTAGTGTAAATCTTCCCTCCCCACTTTCAACGTCCAAGCTTTATATATGTAACAACCAATTCTGCGCTTTTCAGCATTTCAACTTCAAACACATTAAATTTAGTTGCCGTCTGGTTTTTCTCCTCTTATCGTATACTCTAATCCAGTCTAAAATCAATCAACCAACTCGCTTTCACGATTTAAATTATGTCATCCAACAATAACAAAGACCAAGGCCTCCAAGCCCTCAGGGCCTCGACACTCCTCCTCTCAGGTCTCGCCTCGGGCATCTCCCTGTCGTACTCGGCCCTGCTCGTGCCCCGCCTGCTCGAGGCGCCGGTGCCCGTGATGCTCAAGCAGTGGCGATCCGCGTACGCGCAAGGAAAAAAGCTCGTCCCGCTGCTCTCGGTCTTCACGTCGCTGGGGTACTGGTACCTCGCCGCAAAGAGTAATAAGTTTTCTTCTCACAGCAACAGCAATAAGCTGTTTGGAACGGCGGGGGCGCTGACGTTTGGGATCGTGCCGTACACGCTTGCTTGGATGTGGGGGGTCAATAAGGAGCTGACGAGGAGGGAGAAGGAGGTTAGTGCGATGCAGGCGGAGGAGTTGACGGCCGAGAGCGAAAGGAGCAGCAAGCAGCTGGTTGATTGGTGGGGGGTGTTGAATCTGGGGAGGAGCGGGATGATGATTTTGGGGTTTGGGTTGGGGTTGGCTGGGGTTTTTATTTGAGGGGAAAAAAAATTGTGATGTGATATGATAAGAACGTTAAACTGGAAGTGAGGAAGGGCGACCGGTCAGGTAGTAAGCAAGGTTGAGTCATTGGATAACAACAACAATAATAATAATAATATGGTAGGAATGATGGAGAGTGAATGACATGACTGGTTGGATGTTTTATGTTTTGGGGTTATTTTTGTAAGAATAGAATGACGACGGAGAGAATACTGGGCATCACCACTTTTCTTCATCAATGGGACTGGCTTGATAATGAAAGAGTTGGAATAATGAGTTATATAAAATATTTGAAACAGCACACACACGTATTTAAACAATTATCTACTGCCATTTAACTACATCAATCAACTCCCTTCGTTTTATACCACTGGCCACTTTTATTTTATTTCATTCCTACTAACACATCCCAGTAGGCTGATCAAGTTCCTCCTGAGACCTCCCCTAATTCCTAGTTAGCACCTGGTCGCACTGCTCTACCTCCGCATCCGTATCCTTCTTCAGATCGGTGCAAGACGGGCCCGAAGACAGCTTCATTTCCTCCCAACCAAGAAGAAAAAAAATAAATAAGCAAGGAACTAATGAGAAGGGAAAAGGGGGACAGTAACATACATAATCAGTCCACTCCGATCCCTCGGAATGAGTCTCTGACCCCTCGGGGATGGGCACCATGGCACTCTTAGTCCTACTTGTGCATTAGTACTTCCCTACGAGGTGACGAGGGGGGGAGTAAAGAAAACAAACCAAATATGAATAGCACTCTTCCAATCCAAACCCTCGATACATCCTCCTTTCACCGAAACAATGTTTTTACCCTGTTTTGTTTTGAAAAAAATAATAATCTCTAGATTAGTACTCTTGCATCATCATCACTGAAACCAAGTGAGTAAAAAAACAAAAAGGAATAAATCAAGACGGAAAGAAAAAGAACTAACAGGAGTAAAATGTATCAACCTAGTCCCGCAGCGCTTACAAAAGTAACAATAAAGCGTCTGTCCGTCCGCCGTCGGCCTGGTATAACAGCTGAGCAACTCTGCAGCCGGTAAGGGGAACCGGGGGAAAATAGCGGAGGTCCCGAACGCTGAGGATGTTTGCCGCTGGCAGGCTACACAGTGGCAGATGTAGAGGGCCAGAGGTTTCGGAAGAGGGGTCTTGAATTGTACGGCTTCACATTGGCAGGATGCGTTCTGTTTTTGTTTTTTGTTTAGTGTGTTAGTTTAGTGTTGCATTGTATAAGGTAGAAGGGTGGACCGAGATTCTGGTGTGGGAGATGAAAAGGGGGGAGTGGTAGCTAGGTGGGGGATAAGCGTACCATCTTGTCTCGTGTGTATATCTTCCAACTAGGACAACTGTATCATGGATTCGAGGACGTCGTCTGGCATGTGTAAATATCGTTCTTTTCTTTTATAAGTGATCAACAAAGGGTTGTTCGTAAGCGAATGAATTGTTGTTTTGTCGGTTCAGATCGGCTTCCAGCGGATTTGCTTCATCCAAACTCCGAGCCGCGTGTGTGCGTGTGTGCACCGATGACCGGAGCGATCTACTCGGATGTGAGATATGAGAAGATGTAAGTCACTGCTTAACCGGCGAGATCATTCGAGGTTATTGCGGGGTTGCTTTGTTCAATTGGTTGTTTGAAGGACCAAGGGGGTGAACCGATTGGCTTGAGATTGCTCCTCAATTGCAACTGAGAGCGTATACAGCTGTTGGTTGGTGAAGTTATCAAAGGAAACGTAGAATCCTCAGGCAACAGGGCCAGAAGAGCCGGCTTTTATCTCTGTCTGTCTGCTGCCCTGTCACCCTGCTCTCACTGATGCATGCAGTCATACCGTTGAATATCGTGGGGGAGCAAGGCACACCGTGACTCACCAATGCCATTCAAATCGCGAAGTCACATGATATCGTTCCTGTCTCTATTTCCGTTACTTCATTTGGATATTTTACTCGTTGAGTCAAATTAGGTGGTGAAGACTCATCAGAGTGGGTTTCCATGGTGTCGAGAACCTCTAGTTACAGATTAGTTTTGAAGGATTGACGAGGTAGCATTCCTTTAACCAAATGAAGATGCTTGATATTGATACAGACCACATTTCTCGTCTTGGACAGATTCGATACTTGGCGAACCCGTGCAAATAAGTGAATCATCTCTCCTCCTCACTCATCCAGAAATTACCTAGAGTCATTTGAGATCCGGCCACCACCAACGAGAGAGAGACCACACACCACTCCACATACGCCTCTCTGCTTTTAAACCCAAGAAAAGTAGATTTTGTGTCTCTCTTTTAAATCTACACAACCGACAAAAAAAATCCACAACACCGAGCCTAACATGAATATTCCAAAAGGAAAAAAGACCAGCTTCTCATGAACTGCATGTGCCAAGTTCCATGGAATGAAGACTTTGAAACCCTTTCCTTCTCTACTACACACACACACACACACCCGACAACTCCGCGAGCGCCCCCATTGAAACCCACCGATCTTACACCTTTTCCCCTTGCGATGGAAATAACACTCACTACCTTTACAGTAAGATGACGAACCAGCCAACCAATCACCAGCACTTAACCAAACCCAAGCAAAAGCTTTTTGGTATGTACATGCAAGATAGTAAGCACACAAAGAAAGGAGGAGAGCAAAAAGAAAGAGTAAAAAAGTGGTATCAATACTCCTTTTCCTCCTCCTCTTCCTTATCTTCCTCGCCAACAATCGAACAAGACCTCCTTCCATGACGAAAACACGTCCCGCTGAGAGTCCTCATGAGATTATCATCACTATCAGCCGCAAAACACCACAAACGCCTTGTCGTCCCGTGGCCGCCGCCCCTCTAGGACAAACTTGATAGGAACTTGCTGCTTCTCTTCTTCCCCAACCCAAAACTGAACCTCTCTTTAAGCCCTCCATGCTTAGGACCATTCCCACCCAGTTCCGGTGCCGTATCCGATCTCGAGGGTCCACTCAAAGAAGCTGCCATAAACGGAGAGGCTGAGGATGAAGATGATGCCGTCGTAGCTGTTGCATGCCCATTTCTATGAGGCCCAGCACTGGTGCCATTGGTTCCGTTTTGATATGGCACCGGAATCGGCGGTATCGGTGGAGGAACCTCGGTTGAATGGTGACCAGTCGAGTTGCTTTCACCTCCCGCCGTACTTGCCCGACTCTCACTCGCTTCGCTTCGGTCACTGCGATGGTCTGTTTTATTGTCTCCTGATTTGTCCGACTTGTCGGCTTTGTGATCACCAGCCGTGGTTTTTAGGAATGCGAAGCTTTTTCGCGTCATTGTTCGACCTGCCAGATTAAAGAAGCCCGACCCAACGCTGCTCTTAGAATCCTTGACTTCCCCATTTGATTCCTGCGCCGCGACTGCTGTTGGCGACTCTACCGATAGTGATGTCGCTCTCTTTCGTCGCTTCTCATCCTCGGCGGCTTGCTGTTTGCTCTGTTTCATGGCCTTTTGAAGCTGCTCCTGCTCTGTCAATGCCGCCTCGCGGAACTTGTCTAGCCTTTCCTGCTTCTCCTTCGCGACTTGTTTTGCTTGCTCTTTCTCTGCAGCTTTCTCTGCAGCTTTTCGAGCCTTCTCCTGGGCTTTTAGTTCTTTTTGCTCCTTCTTCTCCCGGGATTTGCCTTCCTTGAACTTCGTCGGTGAGGCCGTGGCTGCTTCATCAGCCTTGGTCATGACTGCTGGAGCGGGCGGTGGTGCAGCAACTAGCGGATGTGTATAGGACTCGGCCTGTGCCGATGATGGCGATACAGGTGAGATGGGGCTGGAAATGTCTACTGGCGCTGTCTTTGCATGGTCTAAAGTTGTCAAGGTTTCGTCCTCGTCCAGAGTCGGAAGTGGTTGCGTGCTGAGCTTTGAAAGCGGGATAGTGTGAGTTCCATTCGCCTGGTCAGTGCTGGGCGAGACTGCGGCGAGGTCAGCAGACAAGCTGGCTTCTTTGACCTGCTCCATCCCTTCGGCTTCCATCTCTTCCCGTACCTTCTCCCATGTCGTCTCCTGATAAAACAGCACATATGCACAAGCCATTCCAGGCTTGTCACCGAAAAAGTTCTTAACAAAGTGCTTATCCACAGGCTCGACCATCTCGTCATCGAAGAGAAGCCACCCCTTATCTTTGGTCTTGATGACTGCGACATAGTGTCCGTGGTAGGCATTCCCGCCAATGTGAATAACAACGGCATACAGCTCATACATTCGGTCCTGATCCTCAGCATCATCCGTGGTGTTAAACATGCGAATGTGGTAGGGATACACGATCCTGTGAAAGAGTTTCTGCAGCCGGCTGTAGTCCTCGGTATACTTGAACCGTTTCAGGTGCAGAGCCATGACCTTGGGTAATTTTTTGACTTTCATCCTCTTCTCTGCCTCTTGCAGACCGCCGCAATGGTCGCAATGGAACTTGTTGCGCTCGCACAGCATTTCCTCGGCCGAGAACTTTTGTAGACATGACGTTACTGACGAGTGCTCTTCAAGGTCAATTGACAGGTCCAGAAAGGTCTCGTCTCTCTGTGACGTGGTCTCGCAGGTCAGACACCTGGTTTCTGAGGTCAGCACGCCTTCAAATATGTCGTGCACCCATCCTGCCCCTTGCGTCCTTGCGCCGGCCGCAGTGTTGCTTTTAGCTACCATAGCATCACTTGCTGACGACCTATCATCTTGGCTCCTGCTTTCTGCTAGTTCCTGCATCCGCTTGGCGTTCGCTTCCACGTTGGCGATCACGTCATTCAGGATCAGGCCGTAAAATTCGTGGGCGTCCTGGTGCATCGAGTTGCGAAACATTTCATTGTCGCGCTTAAAGATGTCGAGGAATCTTTGGGGACTTAGCACGCCAGTCCTTGATTCGCTCTCAATGAGGGTGGTAAATATGTCTTTGAGGCCTGTAAAGGTGCATTCTTCCATCCCATATGCATCTGGATTTTCCTGGGCGAGCTCCAGGACTGGCCCCTTGATCATGGCCTGTTTCTTCTTGTATTCTGGCGCATCGGGTTTGTCCTCGGGTCGCACAGGTGTGGTCCCAGGAGCCAATTGCCCTCCACCCAAAACCTGTCGCTGCTTTGCTTGTGCCGAGCCAGCCTTGCCTTTGGCATCCTTCGCATTCGGTTGCACCACGGGCGCCCGTATTGTGACATTGACTTTCTTCCGCACATCATTCGCGTCATCTGGGTGCAGTAAGGGATAGCTGACAACACTTTCTCGAAAAGGGTCGGAATAATACAGCGCCTGAAGAATTGAGTTGCAGTAGCTGGGGAGGGAAAAGGGGGTCAGGGTCAGCGCGCCATCACCGGTCCGTTCGAGGAAGTTGTGTCTGCATACCATGTGTTCCCGAACTAGGGCGAGCAGCGAACATTAGCTTTTTGTTGCGTCGCGGTTGTGCATACGTGGGTGGGGGGCCTTGTTCTTACATTCTCCAACCCAAAGAACTTGTCACTCCCATCTTCACGTATCGGTCCAGCATTCTGCAGTAGCCTTTCGACCGGTGTCAGGTCAAGTGTTGATTCATCCTTGGCCTTGCCTTTGGATGACGATGTAGCGCCATCGTTTCGCGAGATTCCCTAGGAAAAAAAAGCCAAATGTCAGGTCCTGTCAGGTCCGGGGCACTGGGTTTCACGCGGCAGGAAGGGACCGAAAGTTGACCCAGAGCTAAGACTAGGACTCGGGTCCCCCATCTTGGAACTTGTACATACAGTGCCAGCGACTTTTAATTTCTGGAAAAACCCCGCCATTGTGAGCGCCGAAGAGATTAGACAGGCGGCGCGTCACTCGTCAGGCGGGGACGAATGCGATGCGGCCGCACAATCGAACGCTCAAGAGTGTGTTCTGAACGCAAGGGAAGGCAGAGTTTGGGGAATCGACGCGCAATGGGCGGCTCTGAGTGGAGTGATGTTGTCGCCAGCTGAGCATCCGCCGGAACCGAAAAACCTATGCAATAACAGATACCAGTCGGTCGTGACAATGATTGTTCACGCGCACAGTCGAAATGCAAGGGGATTCGGGTCGCGATATCGGATCAATTTCTCGGCGCGTCCAGTGGTGGTGTTGGATGGATGATAGAATGAATGGTGGTTCTGGAGAAAGCTGGGATCTGGGTCTGGACCGGGTCGCAATCGCTCGACGTAAGCTCGGCGTTTTTCTGCGAAGTGTGTGTCCCGTCCATACGGCAGATGGAAAGCTGGAAAGGCCAAAATAAGGTTGGCAGCTGGAGCTGCGGCAAAGGAGCGTAAAAAATTGAGGAAAAAGCGAGCGCTGGATGTTGAGGCGCCTTGCCCTGGCCATGCAGCTCAACCCATCGAGGTAACGAGGTTCCTGTACTTTCCAAGCCAAGTACCCGAATGTCACCTCATCAGGGACCAACTCGATTCCAGAATAGTTCCTCGGCGGGGTGTGGGTCTCGGTGCTGAGAGGGAAGAGCTCCACTGGGACCTCATTCGCAGTGAACACCTTCCCCCTCCTTTCAACCCCCCAAGGGAACCCTTCTGTTCAAAAGTTTCTCCTTGTCCCAATGGTTAGGGATCTTTCGCGGCAACTGCTCTGGCTTTTTGGTCCTTGTCGCCCAATGCTGCCAGATGCAACGGGTTTTCACGATGGACAGCCGAGTCCCTCCGTCCAGACCCTCTACATACCCCAATGCATGCTTGTTGAGAAACCGTTGAATTAGTGTCCGCCCTAGCGGATAAATTGAAGCGGGTCTACCTATCCAACTTCATTTAGTCTGGGCCTTCAATGTTGATATTCAATTGAACTTGGCCCAAAATCCCAAGATGCGAGATCAGATGGCTGGGTCAACGTCAAGCTTTGTGGCTGCTCCATCACAAGACAAAGTCATCTGGGCATCAACAGAGAGAGTGAGGAAAGGCGAATAGGCGCTAATTGGGCCCCTTCCTGAGGGATTGGATGGGCCTGAGGTCCAAGGTTACATGCCCGACGGTGTGGTTGCAATATAGGTTCTGCTTGGTCAGGAAACCAGCACCAATGGTATGGGATCCCAAATCCTTACGACCACGGGTTAAGCCATGGATACCACGGTCGAGTCCGCGAGTACGGAAGTGTGGGGTAAAATTCTAAGACATCCCATCCCGAAGACTCGCTTGCAGGCGTCGGCCAAATGATGCGCGCATCTTTTATATTATCTTTTTATCCGCGCTGAGCCGTTTGGTTGCCCACGACACGGGAAACAAAATTCACATTGCCCGGAAAATCAACCATTTTTTCTTCACTGAATCTTCAACGAGATGGACGGGAGTGTGCCAAAGACTCTTAGCTTCTGTAAGGGGTTGAAGAATCTCACACTAAAGACCCTGCAAACTTGCAGTGAGCAGGTACACACAAAGTACCACGACTTCGCGTGGCCAAATCCGCGATGCAGGGCCGCCTTTGCGGGAGGAGATGCACCTTCCGTAATCCGTACCAGAGTATCTACCCACGCAAACTCGCCTGTCACTTGAAGTTGCAGTAGGCTTCATGCTGGGGAACGAACCCCTGGACCGCACATCCCATCATTCCCGTCATCCCACTTCGCACTTCCAGGAATCTCACTGGCCAGAATTTCTTACTCTATCCAGCAATCAGAGCCGACAAATTGGGGGGCGCTTGAATTCAATGGCCCTGGAACGAGCTCGGCCTTGATTAAGTGAGACCTTCCCGCAATCTGCTTGATGACGAAATAGATCCTACCTGCATCCGCTCTTTAATCTGCCATGTGGGACACTTGCCATCACGAGCAGTCCTATTACCTCTTGGCTCTTTTCAAGCCTTCCAATCTACAGGACTTCAGAGCTCATGATGTCCAAACTGAGGATTAGATTTCCTATCCAAGCCGCGGTAAGCCCTTCTCAGGACTCCATAACGCACATAATGACGATGCCCAGAGGTTCCTGTCCCCCAAAAGTACTGTAACCAATACCTCAACCCCCTTCCCACCCTCAATCTCACCCAGCCATGTACATCATACAACATGAAGAACTACTGACACTGGTAGTTTGCCGAAACCACATGGAAGATGCTGGCGGCGTCACTCAGCCCAATCCGCACATACATACGGGAAGGATATGCAATACTGTTACTGGTTACCACGCAGCAAGTAGTGTAATCAGCGCACAAAAAGTAGAAGCCTCTTTCTCTCTCTCGCTCTCTCAAGACTGCATACATACACTATATGTTTTTTTTCCAAATATCCGGGTAAAACGATGACCAATCCTCTCCACCACACCGCAGATACACCGCATTCATCCATCCCATTCCTTCGCCGGCACCTCCGTGCCACAGAAAAAATCGCAGCACTGGGTCTCCTGTAGGGGGTGCCTACCTCGTCCCACACAGAGGAACCGAGAAAATCGCCGAAGATTAGAGAGGCAACATGCGCAGTTACGTCAACTCTGAGCATTCTATACAGAGTACAGGATCCAATATGCAGCGTACACAGGTACCCACACACCACAACACTTGCACTCAGTTAGATAACCCACCCTGGACAGGAAAGGGGGGGGGGGCTTCGACACAGTTTCTGTGCGTAAAATGTTATCTTGTATCTTCAAATACCATATGACAACATGGGATCTAGTGTCTTCTTCCAACCTCACATGTTACAATCGCCACAAGTAGAAATGGTCTGAGCTCTTTTCTCACTCATCAGAATAATTATATACCTGGAGAACTTTGACCCACAACCTACTCAATAACTCACCTATGACCCACACATATGGAACCGGTTGGATATAAAGCATGGTTTACCTGATGACAAAAAAAAGACGACAGGCGTGAAGCTGTTGTTTTGAAGAAAGGACAATCCTATCACAAAATGGCCGCTGGACGAAGGGAACCGTAATCTGCTGGCTGTATGTACAACACGAAAGAACTGCAAACCCAGCAGTATATTACATCTTTAAGACCAGCATATAGGTAGCCAAGATCTTTGTTCAATTATCTCGCAAAACAAAACCATCATATGTCGATCAGAAATGGAAAGATCTCCTCATTTTCCCCAAGCTAGGTGTCACTACAAGAGGAAACTCTAGTATATCTTACAAAAAACAGAGCACACTACCCCCAACCCAACCACATTCATCAACCCACTCCATGGGTTGTTATTGTTTTTAGATGTCTTTCAGTGTGGTATAAACAAGTTGCCCGAAAAAAACAAACATATGCGGTGGCGGCCCCATCTTCCAACCCTGTCACTTCATGTGTCTCTCTTTCTCTCCTTTTCTCTTCAACAAGGTCTGCCTTTTGTGGTATATTCCCAGCACTCCTTGGTAGAAAAAAAATAGCATAAACACCCCTCTTCCGGAAAAAAATTCCCTTTCCCAAGCCCAATAAAAAGATGTACACCTCTCCTCTCTTCACTTTGATATTTTGTGTATAAGAACTTCGCCTTGCCAACCTAGTCCTCCCTCTTGCCCGTGTGCGTGTAGTTTGTGTAGTGGTTTCAATAGCTGGTCAATCAAAACACCAACCCAATTATTTTACCCCTTCCCCGCCCCGTCATATCACGTTCTTCCATGTCACTGCCAATTCCAAACCGCATCTTCATTCTTATCATTGCATTTAGCTTGAGAAGCGGCGGGTGAGCTTGGCGATGACTGTAAAAGTTTGTTAGCAATTTGTTTTACCTGGATCACCAGCTCGATATTCAGCTATGTCCTATTTCGGTAAATACTCACTGTGAAGGGCAACAACGCTGAAGATGAACACGAGTGAGAGGACAAGAACAACGACGGGGTCGACCTTAAGGCCGGGGGACTCGTCAGTGTAGAGGCGAAGCATGGTGCTGCTGGAACCGCCAGCACCAGCGGCGCGGGTGCTATTTGGTCTGGCATTGGCGATCTTCTCCTTCTGATCGGCAGCGGCTCTGCGACGGATGGCAGTGCGGGCACCGCCGGGGGGAGGGGGAGAAGAGGGACGGGCGCTGGCGCCGGTGGCGGCACCCGTGGCGGGGCCGGCTGGTGAAGAGGCACGGGGAGAAGACTGCATCCGGGAAAAGACTAATCAGCAATTGTTTGGCGATGGATTGGATTCACCGAAGCTCTGCTGGGGAGAAGCAGCAGCAACAAGCTATCGCGAATATCGGAGCTGCCGCCATGCGGAATGGGATTGCTTCTAGGAGATTGATTTCATAGATTTCTTACCATTGCGTATGGGTATGTGTGGAAAATTAGAAGTTGATATGCGCCAAAAGAAGAAGAAAGACGTGCGACGAAGGAGAGAATGTAATGGTGTTAAGTTGGTGAGGTCGCGTAGGAATTGGTTTCTCGAGTGCCGGGACACGCCGTGCAATCGTCCACGTTCCCCTAAAGCCAGGTGATCCGTGCTCCCCAATTGAGGCCACGGTTTGGGGAACGAGCGAGGGTCTGAGCCGCAATTTTGTTCGGCCGCGGCCCGGGTTGCTGGGCTTTAAACTCTTGGCTTGGCATCAAAGCCCTCCAAGCAATCACGATTCACTAGGGTTATCTTAGTCTCAACATTCAGCAACGACAGTGATTTTCAAGTCCCAAATAAAGGCAGTGAAGTGGCATTTGTTGAAGACAGGTGTTTCTTTCCTAGTTGGACAACATTACGCAAAGCTCTGTCCACCACCACATGATCCGATACCTAACTCTTCACGCATCACTGCACTTACTCCACAAACATCACGTCAGAAGAAGCCAGCATGACCCTTGCATAGCACTTACACACTCCAGTCAAGGTAAAGGTAATACCATACGATGGTCCAATGTAGTGTAGCTTGATAGATTACAAACAGGAATCAAGTCTGGACAGCGCGCTATACATAAGCACATGATGTGGTAGGGTGAGCGGGTTTAATATTTTGCTTCGTGATTGGTGATGACATGTGGTATAATTTTTTCTTTCGGGACAACAACAAATAAAAAGGTCAAGTAAAATCGATAACACGAGAGAAGAAGCCGAAAAAAAAGGAAAAGAAAAGAAAATAAGACCCCCCAGTAAGAAAGTAAAAGAGAAAAAGAAAAGGAAAAAGAAAGGTTGTCTCGCCCAGTGTGCGTACCTGGATGCCGCTATCTCGGTGAGAGGGGTGTGTGTGTGTTCTGTGCGTGTATATGGCTGACAAAAGAAAAGAGCTGGGAAAAACAAAACAACCCCAACAAATAAATCAAAACAACAGGAAGCTCGGATATCTGACACAATGCACCCCCTTCCTCCTCTTTCTGCTGCGCCTCATCCACTCCGACAATAATCACCGCTCTGGTTGTCCTCCTTTCCACTCCCTACCCGACAACCGCATCACCGTCTGCCCTCTGATGATAGCTAAGAAAAGAATAATAGAAGAAGAAAACAGAAACGAGGGACAAAAAGTCGTCGCCCGGACTTATAGCCAAACCCCCTCCCCAAAACACAGTTTGTAGTTCCCGAATTTCCATTTGCTCAAAGCAATGAGCAGAAGTGCTTCATTTTCTGCCCCGTCCTTCTCTTTCCATCCGCTTTTTGCCTTCCTTGGTTAGTTGTAGTTCAAACAAAAACCAACCACCATCTGAATATCTTCCCATACATCAGAAGTTATGAGTAACATCCCTCTCTCCCACTTTCGCTCAGCCCAATACCGTTGCACCATTCATTCTATGCGAGATTTTTTCAGACGGACGGTAGGAAAACTGAGAATTGTATCAAATGAACCCATCATACCATTGTTTGTGTTTTTTTTAAAGAAAAATAATTAAAACAGTATGATGTTGACGCATCTACGCCATTTCTTGTCTCTTCCATGACCGTATCTCTTTCTCTGCGCCAGAGGTATAAAAACAAGTAAATGTCCCTGCTATGACAAGCCAGAGTCAATGAAGTCGTGGGCGCTGGGGGTATTGGTGTAAGTAGTGGTGGTTTGTGTGCAATAGAAAAAGAAACGAAGTTTGATATAGAACAAGGAAAAAGGATCGCTTCAAAGAGTGACATCGAGGACCAAGCTGACGTCTTGGACGTTAGAGCTAGCAAGGTCTTCAAGAACTGGGATTAGGTCGAGCAGCTCGTTATCATGAGCATCCGAGAACCAACTGCTAATCGGCACGGCATGCTGAGGGTGGAAGATGTACGAAGTGGGCGAGTTGTCGATAATGATGGTGTCTTTGAGGTCACGGCCAACCTGAGACAGGTCTTTCACGTAATTGCCCTGGTGGTTGTAGCAACTTTCACGGAAAAGTCGATGGTGAACAACCTTGTGAATGTCGAGTTGGTCAAGGAGAGGATCACCATACTATAACTGCCGTCAGTGGTTTTGTCCGAACTGGTTGTCAAGTTGGATCCACATACCTTGGATACAGAGGCCGTGAAGACGACAACTTCATAAAGCTCACCAACTCTCTTCATGAACTGGTCGACACCCGGTCGCTTGATTACATAGACATTATGGTAATTGCCCTCAATTTCCACGGGTATCGTGAAGTCGGCTTGGTGGAGAATCTGTGACGGTCAGTGGTGTGGTCAAAGGATAGGGTGTCAACAACGAAACGCACCTTGAATGAGCTGTGAACCAGAGTTTCATCCAAATCAAGGACGAGGCATTTCCTGCCCTTGAATTCGGGAGCTTGCGGAGGAAGAAGGAATCGCTGGGGTTGGTCGGGTGCGAACGCAGGAGGGGTCTCAACTAGGCTGCTAGTGGGTGGGTTGGGAGCTGTCGGTACAGGCCCTGGTGGCGGAGGAGGGACTCTGGGAAGTTGCTCTTCGGTGGTTGTGCTGGACCCCTGTGCGGCGGATTGTCGCGAGTTGTCAGCATCGGGCATGGGGCTATCGCCCTCATTATCCCTCTCAGATGTAGCCTCCTCGATCGTCTCAGTCTCGGCATTGGTCGAGTGCGGGGGATCCACGGAGATTACCGGGTTGCTTGAGCCCGGGCTAACAAGTGTTGTCTGCTTCGACTCCCCGTTTGATCCATCACCCACGGTAGATTGATCCTGGGTGCTTGTTCCAGAGATTCGGTTCCCGTTCTTTGCTGTGCCCTGAGACGATTGAGCTAGCTGGCTCGATTCCTTTTCAAAAAGCTGGGTCTTGCTTCCTGAAGGCTGCTCTGATGGGGTTGCAGTTCTGCGGCTAGCAGTTTGGGGCCGAGCAGGAATCTTGTCAAGCTTGTGGGATGGTACTGCTGGCTCAGTATCCAAGCCATTTGCGCTATCCGGTACACCGCAGCATCCAAAGAGGGCCAAAAATCCGCCCTTTTTCTTCTTGTGGGATGGGGCTGCGGGTGAGCTGGGTTCTGATTGCCCGGGTGTCGCTGTCGGTCCTGTTCCAACACCTAAACGGTTACTAGATGCGCTTCCATTTCGATTTCGGCCCAACCTACTTCCTTTGGACTCCTTGGAGTGTCCGCCAATGCTGTCTCTGGGGTCGCTCGCAGTTGCGCCGCTAAGGCCAGTGGCCGTCGGAGAAGGCTGAACCCTCTGGGACGATGACCGTGATGGCACCGTGAGGCCACGACCCTTCTTGGACCCATCCTCCGGCGCGAGATACTCCTTCTCCTTAGAGCTTCCCGATGCTCCTTGCGCCCTATCTTCTGTGCTCCAGGCCATTTTGTATCAAAGCTATTTAAGCTGTACTCGCCGAGTTTAAACCCTGTATGTTTAAGGCTTTATTAGCAAATGGCTTAACAGCGACTTGAAGCAAACAGCGGGTGGCGCAACAATGTCGGGAGTTCAATTCGAATTATCAAGTTGCACGTGGCAAGAAGATCGCAACACCAAAGCGACCATCGACAGCTGTCATAACCCACCTTAATTCGAGGAACAAAATTCCAAGGACCTCCGGCGCGGCCCAGCCCCTATCTCAGCGGAGTGATGGCCGTACAAGGCCTGTTCTTACGTCCCGGGCCACTTTCTCCAAACAGTATTGCAGGTTGTTCGTCGTGAATGACCGAGCACGCGAACTCGAATGTAAATCAGTGAGAAAAAGAAGTCGCGAAAAGAAGCTCCCCAGACGTGGTGAGGCAGGTCGATCAAAAAACGGGAAATTGGCGCGCAAGAAGCCGATCGGGAGAAGGACCGAGCACCAGCAGCACGACTGTGCGTGTCTTTTGGTCGAAGCGACAGGCGACGACGGGCGACAAGGGGGGCGAGCTGAGAAGAAGAATTCAAGGCAAGAAGGCGCGAATTTGAAGAAATCGCGAAACCTCGAAGCCGATGACCAGCCGATGGTCGACGAGCACTGAAGCAGATGGAGAAAGGGAGAGAGGGCGTCTCAGCTGCTGAAGGAAGTCGTGAAATCGCAAGCGAAATGATTGACTTTAAAGGTGATGGGGTTGGTTCTGGGGTGGCTCTCCCAGGTGCTGCACCAGAACGATGGGGGAGCAAGGAGTACCAGAGAGGAATAGCGGGCAGACCCCGAAGAAATTAGCCAGTGGGCAAGACACTGGGTGCACGGGACAGTTTGATGGAGGGTGATAGCAGATGGCCTGACAAACATATCTAATTGCTAGCAGTCCTCATCGCAGCCCAGCCGCGGCAAAGTACCGAATACCTTTGAACCAGCTAAATCCGTCCAGACCCGCCGCCCACAGCGAGATGGACGCTGGGCATTGGGGCATTTGGATTTGAATTGAGAGTGATGGGACCTGGCGGATGTTCACCTCAAGAGAGGTTTGCCCAACCAAACCTCCGAAAAACCATGGCCCCCAGTTTCGCTGCAGTTGCTTTGCATTCTGCACTCCACAGCGGACTCCATTGCCGTACATGGATGGATTACATTGCCAGTTCTATTCGGCCGCCCATTTGCAATTGAATCTCAGTCATTTTGGAGCTGGAGAATGATGATTAACAATGGCAATCAATGGCTGGGGAAAAGGAATTGGGGTGGAATGAATCAGTCAGTGCGTCCGTCAGCCTGACTTGCAGACTTGCAGACCGCCCGCCCGCCGCGAATGGCCTGGGTCCAGGATCCCAATTCCCGGCAGGCGGTCCTGGACTTTTTTTGCAGCAGAGATGCCCCTTTCTCCTTTTTACGAGGCTCCGTGGGCCAACTAGAAGAGGTAGAAGAGGATCTCGAAAGTAAATATTATGTGCTTCGTCTGTAATCTTTCAAGCAGCCAGGCCCAAAGTCCCAGCATCACCACCTGTCCCGGGCAGCAACCTGCATGCACGAGAGCCCCTGGGAAAGTGGCGAAAAGGCAGCCACATGGCAGAGCCTGCTCAAGGTGGGCGTCTTTTATTGCAGCATTGCTTTCCATGGGCTAGTTTGGTTGTGATTGATTGCATGAGAGCCCAGTCGCCCAATTGCATTGAATTGCCCATGCCTGTCGAAACCAAAAGACACGGATTGCTCTCCACAAAACTTCGAGCCGCAACACCTCCACCGTTCCCACCCAGACAGCTCTCTGGCAGGCAATTCCCAGCGATAATCGTCTTGTTCGTCCATGGCATTTCGACGGTCCGCATTGCGCCAGGCCCGGGGTTGTTGGCAGAAGCTGCAGGCAGAGCACCACATCCGCATTCTCGGCAGGGGATGCTGGGGCACATTTGAAATCAGTGGCCTGCTTGTTTCATTGGCTCTGTTACCGCCCGTCACGGTGATGGGTGAGCACTCAGCGCCGGGTTACAGCCAGTCAACTCTGCTGTATTGTCGCTGGGAAGTGCCTTTTTCTTCGCCCAAAGTGATTGTGTGTAGCGCCGACTCCGTACATCTCAGATGTTCCTGACTGCCGGATCCGACATTTTGACTGAACATCGGGAACCCGATCAACAAACTCGGCCGCCTCGACGGGCCTACAAGCAGAACCATGCCCCCGCGTTTGCAGGTCGGGTCCGTCCGCATTCTGTCCACGGGTTCTGCAACGGATGAAAATCCGAGATCGGTGTTGGAGTGCCATTCCGTTCAGGTACCCGCAAACCGTTGACTTTTCTTAATTGAAGATTGTTAAGAGAGGACGGGATGCGGAAGACCGAATAAGGGTATTGAAGGGTGAGTTCAAGCGATGTTGCTGCTGGGATCTGGAACACAGTTCTCCACTTCTGGTGAAGTCATTCGATTTATCTAAGCAAGCAACAACTACAAATAATACGAATAATAATCCCCCATTGTTGGCGATAAAGAATACCAAGTCCCCGGGTGTGAAATGCTCGTGATGACTTTCGGGTTGAACAATCACAAAAAAGCAGCCACAGGAAAACGACTGCCTTCGACGCACCGTGTCGAAAGCAGTTAGGCGCTCCCCCCGCCAAGCTAACCTTGTCGCGTGTTGTGTTGCGGGGAAAACTGGGGGTGGTTCAAGCGAGATGTGGCTCAAGTGTCACTTGAACCGATGACGTTGGAGAGAACTGTGGCTGGAGTGCTGCTGCGTGCCATTGTCGGCCCTCCAAATACGCCGACGCTTTCCATCCTCGGGATATTCACATGCCATTGTTCCAAGTCCTTTGCCTGGACTCGGTAACAACTTCAAGCTTGAAAATAAACCTTCTACGTAACCGACTACCAAACACAATTCCCCTTGAGACGGACCAATCCTGGACACCTACCTAAGGCACCGAATATCAAACACCGGCGTTTCTTTTATACCTTTGACGGTTGGTTCGATGCGTGGATACTAAATACCGACACTCCCCTTGACCTCCGGTTCCCGATTTCTATCCCGACTGCACTGCACCACAACATACAGAAATCTGCGAATGGAGCGTGCGCGTGACCCCGTAATTCGGGATCAATAGCAACATGGCGGCGCAATCAACATTACGCTCTTCGGCTGCCGAGGAGGCCATCGCCGCCTTCTTTGATAAATATCACCAAATAATCCGTATCAAGCTGCGCAATACGACAAGGACGTCACGTCTCCTAGCAACTCTCGCGCTCGTCACCTCGATCGTACTCGCTGGCGAAGGCACTCGAAGGCGATGGAAACGGAAGCGCGCAGAAAGGGAGCAAGGACGGAAGCTAGTGCGCACCAATTCGTGGCTGCACAACAAGGACGGGTCTCGCACCATCTACGTCCCCTACAAGGATGGGACGTCCAAAGTGGTCATTTCCAGCACAAAACGGCTCACATTTGAGGCACATCGGCGATTATTCCTAAATCCACCTCGAGTATCTGGCCTGGGGGATCACCATGTTCCATCCGCCCAAACAAAGCCCGGGCTTAACCTCGCCTTCCTCCACCAGTTTCTCAGTTTGATGAGCATTGCGATACCCCGATGGACCAGCAAGGAGGCAGGCCTATTAATTAGTCATGGAGCCTTCCTCATGCTGCGTACCTATCTTTCCTTGGTAGTTGCTCGTCTCGATGGTGAGATTGTAAGGGATCTCGTGGCTGGCAACGGTAAAGCATTCCTTATAGGCTTGGCCAAGTGGTGTGGTCTCGGTGGATTTGCCTCTTACACCAATGCAATGATCAAGTTCCTTGAGTCTAAGGTATCTATCGCCTTCCGGACCCGATTAACACGCTATATCCACGACTTATATCTTAACGACAACCTAAACTACTACAAGCTTCATAACTTGGATGGCGGTGTCGGGCAAGGAGCCGACCAGTTCATCACTCAGGATCTCACACAGTTCTGTGCGGCTGCTGCAAACCTGTACTCGTCTCTCGGAAAACCGTTTGTGGACATTTGTGTCTTCAACTATCAGCTGTACCGATCCCTTGGGCCACTAGCTTTGACAGGTCTTCTGAGCAACTATTTCTTGACAGCTAGCATTCTCCGGAAACTCTCGCCACCATTCGGCAAGCTCAAGGCGGTTGAAGGACGCAAAGAGGGAGACTTCCGCAGCCTTCACGCTCGTCTGATTGCTAATGCCGAAGAAGTCGCCTTTTATGGTGGCGCAGAGATGGAAAAGACATTCCTAAACAAGGAGTTCAAGTCGCTCAAGAACTGGATGGAGGGTATCTACATGCTTAAGATTCGCTACAATATCCTCGAGGATTTCATTCTCAAGTACAGCTGGAGCGCTTACGGATATCTTCTCTCCTCCCTTCCTGTCTTCTTGCCCGCGTGGGGAGGCCTCGGCGGCGCAACGGAGCGGGCTGGCAGCCACAGCGGTGAGAAGCACGGCCGTGAGCGGGAAAGAATGAAGGATTTTATCACCAACAAGCGACTGATGCTTTCGCTTGCTGATGCTGGTGGCAGAATGATGTACAGCATCAAGGACCTTTCCGAGTTGGCTGGGTACACCAGCAGAGTCTACACCCTCATCTCAACACTCCACCGAGCACACGCGAACGCTTACTACGTCCGCGGCAGAGATAACGAGCCATACTCGTTGTCAGATGTTCAGGGAACCATTCAGAAGGGCTTCGATGGCGTGCGTCTTGAGAACGTTCCGATTGTTGCGCCCGGCCTCTGGCCTCAGGGAGGCGAGGAACTAATCGAGAGCCTCGACATGATGGTTCGCCGCGGCGACCATCTGCTTATTTCGGGCCCCAACGGTATCGGGAAATCCGCTATTGCCCGGGTCATCGCTGGCCTCTGGCCCGTTTATAGGGGTCTGGTCAGTCGGCCGAAGATGAATGGCGAAGACGGAATCATGTTCCTGCCACAGAGACCCTACCTCAGCATCGGCACCCTTCGTGACCAGGTTATCTACCCTGATGGGGAGGCAGATATGCGTGAGAAGCGCAAGAGCGAGTACCACCTCAAACTTGCCCTTGAGGCGGCAAGGCTGGGATACCTGCCTGACCGCGAGGGCGGTTGGGATACCCGCAAGGAGTGGAAGGATGTGCTGAGCGGTGGTGAGAAGCAGCGTCTAGCTATAGCTAGATTGTTGTATCATGAGCCTCAGTATGCATTTATTGACGAGGGCACGAGCGCAGTGTCGAGCGATGTTGAGGGACTGTTGTATGAGACGTGCAAGGAGAAGGGTATAAGTAAGTTCTCACTCTATATCTAAATTTGCATATGGGCGAGGGCTGACATGTTATAGCACTTATCACGATTTCGACTCGAGCCTCGCTGAAGAAGTATCACACTTACAACCTAGTTCTTGGGCTGGGCGAGCGCGGAGACGAGTGGGAGCTCCAGCGTATCGGAACCGAGAGGGAGAAGATGGCAGTCGAGCGTGAGCTGCAGGATCTGAGGGAACGTATGGCTCAGGTTGAGAAGTGGAAGGCTAGACGGGAGGAGATCGAGGCTGAGTTGAACAAGGTGTGGGTTGCTGGTGAGGAGCTGAGCCCCCCACCATATGCAGAGAAGGAGGACCAGGCGAAGCAGTTGGCGGAGAAGGCGGGTGAGAGCGAAGGGAAAGAAGATGATAAGAAGAAGGAGGAAGAAGAGGAGAAGGAGCAAGTGCAGGAACAGGAACAGGAGGAGCGGGCAGTGACAGAAGAGGATTCAGAGTTGACTCAAGACGAGTACCAAGAGGCGAGAAGCGTCATGGATGATGAGGAGGGAGAGTTGACAGAGACAGAGACCGGAACACCAAAGGTTGAGGGTTCGGGTATTGTGGTGTAATCAGTGACACGACTGGGAGGAAGGCCTTCTTGGATAAGGAATGCTTCAAAGTAGATGATGGTTTTATGGCGGTTTTTGGTTGTTGGCTTTTTTCCCCTCCTATTCTCGGTTCTTAGCTGCCGTTACACATGATGTCTGGAAGAATCTATGTACGATATATTCAATATGAATGCATGATGTGCATGCATATATGTATCGGTTATATATATTTTTTTGGGATGATGGTCTAGAATTCGGGTTTGGAAGATATGGAAGTTCGGTACGTACCTCTATCTCCAGTTAGCCCGGGTGTGATGTTCCTTTTGGAGTCGTTAGTGGGTTCAATAGTCTCTTCCCAATGTGGTACTGTGGCTGCCTTCCCAATTTGGATTTAATGGGTTGGGGGCGGGAGGGGTGAAGGGGGTTCAACACTTGACGGGCACGGCGGGCAAGCCACTGCCGCCGCTTTTTCTGCTTGAGCGGTGTCATCCTGCACATCTCATTTGCTGAGGGGAAGTCTTGTGAAATTCCCCGTTGTTCCTTTCTTCGTTTGTGTGACAAGCGTTTGTTGCTTGCTGAACTTACACAACATGTGATTGAAACAATTCAGGAAAGGGACAGGCAGAGATGATCTTGATGTCTATCAATCAACGTCAACATATAAAACTTCTTTATCAAGCCGGTCACAAACGCCGCAAACAACGTGCCCCGGGAGATCCCAATCTCCTGATGCAGCAGCGCCTAGCCCAAAGGCAGGCTGGGAATATTCGCGATAACACCCTGGCAATCTGCGTATTAGTGGCGTTTTGCCTTTCCAGCTGGTGATGGAGAAACCATGAGATCTCCATTTCTCTTTTCTCTGGACCCCAGTCTCGTCGGTCAAGCAAAAAAGCACCAATGCACCCCGCGTGCGATTGTTGATCCTGGGCTGGGATCATTCCCATGGATAACCGGGGTCGGTCCAGAACAAGAAGAACGAACCAAGGCGGCAACGAGCTGCTGCAGGTCGCGAGGTTTGATCTGCAGTCTCTCTTGCTCGCACTCTTGTCATGTCAAACTTGTTGTAATCATAATAACTAATAATAATAATAATATCAAGGCTGGATATGGGATTTTGCAAACGGGTAACTGCTACTTACCGGTTAGTTTGTTCCATTCACTATTTTTCTTGGGTTTCCTTTTTGTAATTGTGGTTTCTGGGGGATATCGATATTTGGAAGGTTTCATCGAAACGACGAGGTCAGCATCATCATCAATACCACCACCACCACCGATCTGATACCACCACACCTCCTTGCCCCCTCCTAGACTTTGATCAGTCTCGCTTTCTCCTCCCGGGCGCGCGGCTGGGGCGCCGGCCTGTACTCAAGGAGGAAGACAGAGAACCGAAACACAAGTCATGGCGCCCGGGAGTAGTCGATCGAGTCGATCCTCGATACGACTGTCACAGCCGATGCCCATGATCATAGAAGACGTCGCCGACACGTCTCGTCCTCACGTGCCTCCAAAATCACCAAATCGCCGTTCCATGGGACCTCCGCCTGTTGTCAGAAGCAACAGTAATAGGTCTCTAAGGTCATTATCAGGAACACCCCTTGCTACCATACCAGGTGGTGCTCCAAAATCCGAAGCACCTTCAGTCCTTCAAAAAGAAGGTAGAGGCACTCCAACACAACCACAGCCCAGCGTCCACGGCGCCCCTCTTACGCCCCGGAAAGGCTGGTACCGATCAATACTCGCTGCTCTCCTCCTCACCGGCGTAATAGTAGGGTTATCCGTGGGCCTCACCATCGGCCTCCGTAAAAGGTACCATTCCCCCTTCTACCCACCTCTATAGTTGCCATCCATACTTACAATTCTCTCTCAGAAAATCTTCCTCAAAAAGAGCAGATATCCCATTGAACCTCTTCCCAGCCGGTTCCTTCAGCTTCACCACAGCCCTGTCAAACATATCAACCTCTTGCACCTCCTCGTCCCTCCAATCATCATCCCAAACCTGGAAATGTTTTCCTTACGCCCTCCTGCAACCGGCAACGTACCACTGGACCATCTCGGCACCAAACTCGCACACGTTCATCATCTCTTCCTCTCCACCGGCGCGGAACCCGTTTGCGCCGGCTTTCCAAAATATAACGATGAAACTGGTGGATGGAAACCAATACACCGAGCGGCTTACTTTTTCTGTGCCAATACCAAAGGCGGTCTCGGCAGAGGTTGAAACGCAGGGAGGGAAAAAGGTGGTGGCGACCTGCTGGTTCAATTCCACTGTTTTGAGCGCAACGTTGTGGACCAGAGTCAGGGCGAGTTTCCCCGAGAAT
This sequence comes from Cladorrhinum sp. PSN259, assembly GCA_033725935.1. Lineage (NCBI taxonomy): Eukaryota > Fungi > Ascomycota > Sordariomycetes > Sordariales > Podosporaceae > Cladorrhinum > Cladorrhinum sp. PSN259. The sequence continues at coordinate 163,749 of MU867110.1, forward strand.
ATTACGAGCGTGGTGGTGCCGGCTAATACTGCTGCGCCGTCGTGGAGTCCGTGGCCGTTTGCTGTTGAGGTTTCGGAGAGGACAAGGGGTGCGGATAAGGGGGAGTGTAGGGATTCGAGAGGGAATGTTGTAGCTGTTGTTTCTGGGAACGGTACCAGCACCAGTGAAGGAGGGGGAGAAGCAGATGGGAACGAACAACAACCGGGAGGGGAATGTGGATGTGGATATAAGAATTTTGATTTGGGAGGTGAAAGTAAGGGGAATGGCACGGCGGCGGCTACAGCGAGTAGGAGGAGGAGAGGGAGGATATAGCGAGGAAGGAAGGAAGGAAAGGAAGGAAGGAAGGAAAGGAAGGAAGGAAGGGAAAAGGGATGATATACCCAAGTGGTGGTTTTGGAAGGATATTCATATGTGTATATGTATGTATATATAATGTTGTAAGTACACGAGAAATAACTTTGTATATATATAATTTTAATACTTGTAATCATCAATTGCATGAACTCTTGGCTATTACAGTGGTAAGCATGTCTTTGGTGGGTTAGAAGCTGAAGAGCAAACATCAACGATTACAGCATCACCTTGTGTCTTTTGCTGAAGACTTGTATCATTGTCGGCATAGCTACATAATAAGAATGCTCATAACGCTGCTTTCCCTCTAGACTCAAATGGTAGCAAAAGAACCAAGATACCAGCAGCAATGAATAAGGCACCGCTGGTGTACACTGGAGCCTCGGTTTTGAGGTTCGCAAACATGGCAACAATTGGCTGCATCAAAGTCAGCTTCCTATATCTGGTCGCAAGAAAAAGGCGAGACAGTTACTTACCGCCATGATACCAAAAACCCTGTTACATGTCGCCGCGAGCGCGTTACCAGTGCCTCGCTGAGGTGTAGGAAACAGCTCGGGGGTGAACGAGTACAACACAGCATACATGATGTTACTCGTAAAATTGAACGCGCAGTTCCACCCGAGCAGAGAATCCGAGTTCGTAGCCGTCGTCGAGGCATACAAAAAGACTCCCGTCAACACTGTCGATAGCGCCAGAGTCCCTTTCCTCCCAAACCGAGGCAACTCAATCAACCAAGCTCCCAGCAACGCCCCCGGAACCCCCAAACTCGCTATGATCAACGAGTTCCTGTACGTCAACTCTGTCGAGCCATCCCCAAAGTCCACCCCCTTCTGAGACTGTATATACGGCAAGAAAGCATTATAGAGCGGGTATCCCAACCCAATAAACGCCCAAATAGCCATTATCAATCCCGTCGAAAGCGCCATCTTCCTCGTCCCAAACAAAGTCCTCACCCTCTCAAACTTCACAACCTCCAACCTTCTCTTGACCACTGTCCCCGCGCCAGTTTTTTGTTGAACATACCCTGCCGGCTCGCACCTCCTCAAGTCCTCAACCGTCAGGCTGCACTCCTTCCCATTCCTTCTCGCAACCTCCCTGACGATGCTAACCGCATCCTCGTCCCTGCCCTTTCCCACGAGATATTTGGGACTCTCATGAATATCGAACAGCAAAAACCGCACCAGAAACATGGCCAAGGTTATACCTCCAACGGTAATCATGAACCACCTCCATCCCATATTCTCCGACTTTGCGCACTTCTCCGAGTCAGCTTGACAAGTCTTGTATCCCAAAAGCGGCCAGGCAATCGCAGTCCCAACCACCTGCGCTATCGCCCAGTCCACGCTCAAAACGGTCAACAACCACTGATGACTGGCCGGCAGGAACTCCAAAAAGATCGCAGAGTCGACTGGTAGGTTCCCTCCAACACCAAAGGACCACAAAGCCGCAAACGTGCATATCGCTCCGAAGTTTGGGGAACCGGCCGCTACGAGCCCGAAGACGGCCGTGATGCCCAGCGTGAGGTTGAATGCCCATTTCCTTCCAAAGATGTCGCATCCGAATCCTATTTTTATGATCCAATCAGTTCATTTATGTCCCATCAAAGCAAAGAAACTTTAGAGTGAAAAAAAAAGAAGATAAAAACATACCCCAAAATACAGCACCAGCCAACAGTCCCAAATTCTGCGACAGCGTCAACAGCGGCGGGTGCGTAGGTCCAAACTCGAGCGCAATGGGCGGGAGTATCAAGCTCGTAACGATGGGCCACAGGTTATCCGACGCCCAGCCGAAGCCGATCACGACGAATAAAAAGTACTGGTATCTGCCCATTCCTATTTCTTGGATCTTTTTTATTTCGAAACTCAAAATATCAGCATTTTATAACATGGACAAGGTAAAGTAAGTAAGTAGGTGTGATCGAAAAAAAAAGGACATACGGCGCGATTCAGCACCCCAGCTTTTTGTTCGTAAACTGGGTCTATTTCTCCTTTCGGTAGTATCGTAGCGACTTCGTCGGAGTCTGAGGAGGAGTCATGATGCTGATGTTCATGTTGATGCTGATATTGTTGTTGTTGTTGTTGATGATGATGATGTTGAAGTTCGGGTCCAGAGGAGAACGTATCCTCTTCATTGGTTGTGCTGTTGATTTTAATGTCTGCCATCTTTTTTTTTCTCTTTCTCCTTTCCTCACTCATAAAGCAGATCAATGATACCGCTTTCAAGAAGAAGAAAAGAGTAAGAGGTAAACCCGATGTAGAGGAGAGGGAAAGTAATGATGATAATGTCAAAATGTTAAGAATGAGACGAAAGCCTGGACTATATGGCCGCGCCGTTCTTGTTATCTAAGTTCTGTTTTCAGAATTCTCAAGTTTTCTTTTTAGTATTTAAAAAACGGCCTTCGACGAGCCCGCAAAGAGAGAAAGAATGTACCATAACTGTTCAATAAGAAAAGAAAAGCAGAAGAACATATAAGTAATTTGTTCTACCCTGAACCTGAGCTTAATTTCTTCCCTCTCCCATACCACCTTACCGTGCCTACTGTACCTCACCCCTCACCCCCTCCCAACAAACGCAACCGACAAACCCGCCGCGGGCAAGCTCATCAGACGAACCGACGATCCCTCCCCTCCCAGATCCTTCTGATTCTTCTTTCCACATCCCGGAATCCGAATCGGACCTTGGAATCTTTTACCTACCAAAAAAAAAAAAAAAAACACCCCCCGAGCGGAAAGTTCCTAGACTAGCGTATAATATTCAACCAAAAAGGCGTCATCAATGAACACGAAAAAAAGCTACCAAATTGCGCCATAACAGAAAGAACCAACCAAAAATCTTCAAAGAGAAGGAGGAAAGGAAATAAACTTTTTTTTTGCCCCGATCGGTTACGAGCGCAACCTACGGGCATGTCCGTCCCGCAGGTAGTAAAAGGAAAAGAAAAAAAAAGGCTTATTTTGACCGGGTTGGTGACGCAGATGGCGTCAAGCTGCACGAAAATCGCAAGAAAAGTAGAGGTGTTCACCGCAACATAATTGCCCACCAATACCACCGAGTGGAGGGTTTCGAGCATGCAAGTATGTATTCGGAAAACCAGATTTCAACCACACATTGATTCTTGTTTGCCCGTTCCGGCAGACGGGTGAGGACATGCATGAATTTCACATGTACGAGAGAAAATCATTTCCCGATTTACACAGTACAGCTTGAGTGTCACCTTCCCCCTCGTGCCCCTTTACCCCAGATCTTGGCATTACTGTTTGTATCACCCTTCTGAACCACAAAAGCTTCACCCACACCCGAATGTTATTTTCATAAAGACAAGACAAGACTTGTATTTGGTCATTTTCTTGGCGAGGAACAGTCCTCATCCTCATCATCTATGAATTACGTGGACATGTATTCTTCCCTCCCAAATCCTATGATAAAACTCATCGCGTATAAACCCTTCATCTTTCCCTTCCACAAAAATTATGACCATATCTCCTCGATGTTTCTTGTCATAGTTGGTTACCCTTATGTTGTCCCCGAATATTCTGCCTCAACTGGCAGAGAAGATATTTGCCTACTGAAAACAAAAACAAGGTCTCCGATAAAGGAAAGCGACTAGAAGAACTTGAATTCACCCCCGTCATCAACATGCTTGTTCGCATCATCGTCCTTCTTGTTCTTCTCGGGTGATTCAGTCGACTTCCAGGGCAAACTAGAAGGCTCTGTCAGGCCAGGAACAGCAGGCACAGTATCATTCTTCCGGGCCACAGTATCCCACAACTTCTTGCCATGCCCATTATCATTATCTCCGCCAATACGATCCATCAGCCTCACCATGTTGAGGACCGGTTCGTACAGAGGAGGAAAGGCCTTCATAGCTGCGAGGGTTGGAACTTCCCAGTTCGCCTTCTCTCCACTCGCAATGACGGCGTTTTCCTTGAATACATCCTCGATCATTGTAGAGACCACGGCAGCCTCATACCAACGTGTAGGATCTCCGTTCGCCTTCAGCTTCTTGGACTTCTCCAAGCTAAAAGGACGAGCGTGGTAGTCCTTCTGCAACATCCCTCGGGGGTTGGAAGTTTGCCAGGAAAGTTGTTTCATCTCCAACCGCTCAACTTCGGTGATTTCGAGTGCGCTCTTGAGATCGGGGCTCAGATGACGCCACTTGGTAAGCACCCGAACATTCTTAACGTTGATCAAGCCGGTAGGGATGCTAAACTTAAGATCCGGCCCATCATTCCAAGTAATCTCCAGACCTCGGAATAGCCGGCTGGCAAACTCGCCAAAGAGTGACTCCATCTTCTTGCAATCAATATGCATCAGCATAAAGCGCAGGTCCCAATTGCAACGAATAGCATGAACATAGAGAGGGGTGACTCCGTCAGCATCGTGAGCGGGATGAACGGGCTTGATCATCGTGCGCATATGTCTCGGCGACTTAGAGGCGGGACCATGGTCTTCAATCTCGACGACGAACTGGCAAGACTTACCATCCGCCTCCAAGATGCATCGAAACGAGTAGACCGTCCACGCACTGGCGGGTTTGGGTGTCCAGAATCGCCTCCCCTGGTTCCAGATGTTTTCCAAGTTGATGATATCCTCAACATCGGCACTAGAAGTGGTGAGGATCTTGGTGAAGTGAATGCGGTTGCGCTGCTCCATGGGATTAACAACGGCAAGGACATTCAGTTTATTCAGGATGTCCCATTTCTTCCATCCGTCGCTTTTAGTATTAACCGCGTTGAATGAGAGGGCAGTTTCGTCCACCTCCCCAAGAATTGCGCGGCCGAATTCAGCCCTCAACTCGAGAATCCCGGAACGAAAAGGACTGCCAACTAGTAGTCGTTGTAAAGCTGCCTCAAGATCACGAAAAAAGCCTTTCTCGGGCATCCAGCCTGGGATAGCTTCATCAAGGTCGAGAAGGTGCGGGTGGTCAGTGTTACGGTTGCCTCCCTGTTGCTTCATGGTTTGATGCTTCTGCACGCCAGGGTCGTTGTACCTTTTGAAGCCGCCGGTATTCTTCGCAGCTAAAGTCAACGTTAACGTAAGACTGGTGCGAGGAGGGGCTAGAGAGAGGACTTACAACTGGGACCGGAATCATCGAGCTGAATGAGATCAAATTCGTCCGCCAGGTCCTGGTTCTCCAGATCCATGAGATCTGTGAAGTCATTAAACGTCTCAGGATTCACAGTATCTCCTGTAATGTTGCATCTAATGGAACCCGAGACGGAAGTCATGCGAGGAGATTCAATGCGAACCAGCTCCCTAATGGTAGGGGGGTCAACATCGATCAGCTTTTCATCGGCAGCAGCATCTGCAGTAAGCCAGGAGTAGTAGTCAAGAGCCTCCTGTTCGGTGTCGAATGAGGGCCCCGCAGCAAGGCCTTGAGAGGGTGAAGCAAGGCTGGCAGTATCGGGAATATTGGCTATCCAAGCGGCAATCCCGGACTTTCCGTCGTGATCTGAACCATCCTGCACATCAACACGTTCTTTCTTCTTGTTGCTGACTACAGGTCGATTACCCAGGACATGATTTTGCTTCTTGTCTTCCCGTGGTCTGATCGAGGGACCAAACGTCGAAACATAGCGGTTCTTCCACATACTAAACTCGCAAAGACGGATCGACACACCAATTTTGTACAGACGCTCGTACGCAGCCTCCAAGTTACGTACCTTGCCACTGTCGATAAGCGTCGACGAGGACAGCCTAGGATCAATATTGGTCATATATCGCATGTCGGCGGTGAATGGGCAATCCTGGTAGTCCCAATGCTCAGCATACAGCAAATGCTCAAACCGTCCTGCAGAGAATTCTATGGTCTACGTCACTAGTGAGCTTATAGTACGGGGGAAAAAAATCGATTGCGAAATGTTATCATACTTTGGCGGAGAGGAGGACGCGCAGCCTGGCCCTCACGTTGGATACAGAGGCCTGGTCGTGCCCGCCGATGTAGATAGTGTTTCCAGTGAGGTCGTGGGTCAAAGTGACATTGTGTTCGTGTTCGAGCTCTAGGCGCAGGGCTTCGGGCAAGAAGTCGTCGAGCTTCACAACCTGGCCGTCCCCGTTGCCCTCCTCCCAGACATCCTTGTAGTAGTAGTTTCCAAGGGTGGCAGGATAGCGGTAGGCGTCGTAGTTCTTGGCCCTGATCCGTTTGATCGAGATGACTTCGTTCACACCGATGATCCACTCATTGTCGACGCCGCCATAGTGCAGCGTCCCGTCCTCACCCAGCATTGGGGAATAATCGCCGTGGAAGGCATCCTGCACAATCTCCTTGGTGAGCCTGTAGAAGCGGAAGCGAATTGGCTTGCAATCCGATTGATGGCTAATAACCCTGAACCAATTCCACTCGGTCTGGAAGATAACCTCGGAGTTGGGCTGTCATGAATGGTTAGAAATGAATATCCAAAGGAGATGTCGGAGCGACCAGTACTTACACACTCGAGAGAATTGAGTGTGTCGATGACACGCTTGACTGCCTTTGGAGTATAAATCCAGAGGCTTGCGAGATAGAACTCTATGATGGGGTCCTCCTCCACCTCAGACAAGACTGAGGGAGCTGTAGATACTGTCAAGGGACCGGTAGACTTTGTAGAGGTCGACATGGCTGCGTATAGACAGGTCTGCTGGGAATGGCAGCCTGAAAATGCACTCGGAGCCGTCAGCCACTGGTTTTGTTGTAGAATGAAAGCAAGAAAACAGGGTAAACGGAATTTACAAGCTACTTGCCAACCTTGTAGGTGCCCGTATGTCGGCCCGGCGATGGGTGCAACAGGCTCCACGAGGGTGGAAGGGGGTTTCCGCAGGTCGAATATTGATGAGATCGGGGAAGAACAGGGCTGACAAGGCGGGGCCATAGAATCTGGAACTTTTTACAAAGATATTAGTCAAGCGGCGGCGTGCCGGCCCATGACCATCCCGACTTTGAGACCCTTTGAGGAAGGAGCTCATCAGGAGGATATCAGATGGTGGGAAATTTGTGCACCCAGTAGCCCGGCTCTTGCTTGATGCAGACGCACCGCTAGCTCTAGATGCCTAGGTAACTGGCCAAGAGAAACTGTATCTCAATAAATAACCTCACAAAGAATGCTAGATATGTCAGGTCGGGCTCCTATATGAGCGTTCATAACAGCACTGGACAATCGGTGAGCCCCTGAATGCCAAGGCTACGTCTAGCCGTGACTGCGGTGCCCAAAACGCATTGTATCATCAGACAAAAGAGCGGGCAGGGCGAGAGTTTGCATGATGTAGTACAGACGAACAAAAGTGATAGGTGGGCACAGCAAACGGAATGTCAGATTGAGACAGCAACTTGATGTACCAAGAGAGTTCTCTCACTCAATGCTGTCATCACAGTAAAAACCCATACCTAGTCACAGCCCCGTCTGGGCAGTCTAGAATTTGAAAACTAACCATTCATCTCAAGAAACATGCATTCCATTTTTTCATAAGCTACCAAGGCCCCTGATGCAAGTTTCCTATCCCGTCCAACAGAGACTGCAGTGAAAATAGAAACGAAAAGAGAGGGAGGGAGTCTTAAAAACCACAAACACCACACCACGTATGACCCATTGTGAGCGTCTGTCTGTGTTTGTGTTTGTCGGGGTATAAACTCCCACCACCACTCTCATCATCACGATCTCTCTCCCGCCCCTTCTCTTCAGTTCAGTTTACCACGTACTTCCCGCCACGTACTTCCACCCTTCAAAGAAACACAGAAGAAAAAACGATCTGTCAGTAGAATTGCCATTGCCCCCCCACCTTGCAAACTCCGGTTTGAAGAAAGGCACAAAGTCCCAAATTAACAGAACAAAAGAAAAAGTCCTACAAAGCCCTTCAACCCACCGCCAGAACTCCATCCCGATGAAGAAAAAAGGGACAAATAACCTCTCTCATCCTCTCTGTGAGAGCGACAGAAGAAAGAAAAGGAACAAGTGATAAGGTATAAGACTCCCTTTCACATATCCTGGCAAAAGCAAGAACCTCAACAGAAAAACGGAAATATTTCCCTCCGCAACCACCACCACCACCACCACCACCACCACCACCACCATCATCATCAAACTTCGAAATGCAGCAGCAATGGCAGAAAAACAAACTAGGCCGTGTCTATCACCCTCTTCTTCTTCTTCTTCTTCTTCTTCTTCTTCTTCTTCTTCTTCTTCTTCTTCTTCTTCCTCTTCCTCCTCCTCCATTCTTTTTCCTTCACCCCATTTTCCACTGTCGTTTAGAAAAACCACATACCGGCTTGTACTTGGCTGTAAATAACGAACTGGTGAACTTTGATTGGATGCTTTCAGGATGCTTTGTAAGAAAGATGAAGAGAAACTGAGAGACGAAGAAGTCCAGAGGCTGGAAGGATGAACGGATGGAGTATATGTGGTATGCAATAGGGTATCGATCCCGAGAAATCCCGTTTCATTATTGTAAAAGTAACAAACAAGTGGCGCTGTGCGGCTGTGGTCGTAAAAGAGAACTTAGAAGACAAAAAAAAGGAAAGAAGATGTATTTCCTGCCAACAGGGGAGAACAAGCGGGGCGGCCCAATCTGTAGGCGCGGGTCTGATATACAAGTCAGAGAACTCGGGAGCGGAGCTGTCGATGTGGGTATACCGAAACGCGGATCCGGTATGATGTCGTCCTCGGCGAAAGCGGGTTCCGGTACGCATGCCGTCCTCGAGGCCGGAGGAAGAGGTAAAAGACCTGAGCCTTAAAGCCGTTCGAATGGCCGCCGAGAAAACTTAGTTGGCACCGGAAAGAGAAAGACTGCGGATCTTTCTTCTCTTACTTCATTCCGCCCACGGAATATTGTTCTTCACATTTAACGCCCACTTCAACTTGTTCAAAACCTCTTGCGCCTCCGCGATCTTCGCTTCTTGCTCCTTTTCTCGGAGATCCGCATTCGTCTTGATATCCTTCAACACCTTCTCCTGCTCAGCCTTGTACGCCTCATGCATCTGGTAGTACTGCAGCTTCTGCTCTGTTATTTTTCGAATATTTTCATTCTGCTGGTCGCACAGATCCCGCAACGTCCGAATCTTCTCGTCGTCGCCTCGGCGCAGACCATTCAATTCCGCAATCTCCACAGCCATCTTGGCGATCAGTCTCTTAGCCTCCTCCCCCTGATCTTTCCAGTGGCTAGCGATAGCGTTATATCGACCTTCCATAAGAGCAGCATAATTCGTCGCCTCCTCGACCTTCCGCTTCGCCTCCGCTCTCGTATCCTCGAGGGTGTCCTTCCACACGCGCTCCCGATCGCCAGCTGCGACAGCGCGGCTCCGCTCAAGTTCAACGGTCGCCTGCAAACTCTCGACCTGGCGTTCCTTGCGCGCCAGGAGTGTCTTGGTAACGTTGGCCTCTAGAAGTCGCGATTCGTAGTCAGAGATGGTGCGGTCCAGCTTATCCTCGAGCAGACGAGCCGTCTGACGTGCCTCTTCAGCTTTAAGCTGCTCAATCTTGATATCTCGCTTGAGCGCCTCGTTGTCAGACACCAATCGGTTGATGACACGGCCAGTCTTTCCGAGGCCTGCTTTCCCGACCGAGTTGTCCCAGTTGCCGGACATGGTAGCTTCGCCGGCCGATAGCGACATCTCATTAGGGGTCATGCCGTTCCCTGCTTGCCCCATGCCGCCGTGGCCTCCTGGTGGTGGATCACTATTGTAGCTCCCTAGGGTCGCCGCAGAGTTGGTCTTGCTAAGACTGCTCTCGCGCTGCGGAATATCCACCATGCTGGGGCATGACCGTAGGGTTTTTGTTGGCGTCAGGCCATTGTCAATGGACTGGTGGGAGGAGTATGGTTGGGAGCCTTCGGATGACATGCTGTTTATTGAACTCGAGAGCGCTGAGTTTCGCGACGTCGCATGCGATTGAGTCCCCTCGCTGCTCGAGTCTTCCCCGCAGAACCTTTGCTTGTCTTCGAAACTTGATACAGTGCGGATCGTCGAGTTCATGCGGTTTGGAAACTGCGGTGAGGACGCAGGGGAGAGGGAGGATGCGGATGGCTGTGACAACTGCGACGGTTGTGATGGTGGCTGCGTCTGCGTCGTGCCATTGACTCCGTTGGTGGGAGTTCGTGGCATAACCGGGTCGAGAGAGCCTTCAGAGGCAAGAGTAAGAGTTGATCGAAACGATGGGCGCTCATGCGACGGCCTTGCAGCCTGACTGGGCGGAGACTTTGGTGAGCTGGGAGGCTCGGCGGGGACTGCTGGGACTGATGCGGCGGGTACCGTCGATGGTGGTGTGGGCGAGGATTCTTGCAGGAGGAGAGGCACCTTCTGTTAGCACTGGGTTCGTCTGGACTCTGTTTCCAGGTTCTGGTCTAATACAGCGGTAGATAGACTCTACACTAAGGTCAGGGACGGGACTTGGACTCCCGCTGGCTGTCAGGGCACCATTGGGCAGTATTTCCAAGTTTGCACACCTCACGCAGTTTGCAGGGCTTTTGCATGTTGCTGTGCATTCCCGCACGCCTCGACACCTCTCTGTTTCAGGGACCTTGCGGCTTGCAGACCGCGCTGCTGCTGCGGGGGAAATAGGAGAGACAGATGGGAGAGACATACTGCGTTCGTTATCCTGACTCTGGCTCGAAGAAAAAAAGGAATGTGGCCGCGCCTTCAACAACTTATTGCGCATTTCTCCCTGTGATAGTGAGTGTCCTTGGACCGGACACTCTTAGGCCTCTCTTCTTCAGTGTCTCTGTCTTTCCTGGAAGGCTAGGGCGATTGTTTCCACTCGGCGGGTCGGGGTCCGCTGCTGCCGACACCTGTGTTTCGAATCGCTTTTCAATGGCGGGGAGCTGCTTGCTGTATGTTTTCTGTATCTGCCTGTCGTTTGCCGCGCGTTTATACCTAGAGGAGAAAGATGATGCTTCTTGCTTAAAGTTGAGGATGTCCCTATCCATTAATGGAATTTAACAATTGGACGTCTTCTGGCTTGGCTAGACCGCAGCCGTGCAAGTGCCTTGTTGTGTCCACACGCGATTAAACCTGGGAAATCGTGACAGGGGCTTTGTATTAAAATGGGGGTGTGTAAGAACAGAGCTTGTTTTCGTTTTTTTGTTTTTCTAGACTCAAAATAACGGCAGTGTTTACGTTTTTGTTCATGATTGACCATTGAGCATTATTGGTACCCCCTCATTCAAAACTCAATCGCCTACAGGCCAAGAGACCAGACCAGTTTGATGGCCCGCGCGGGGGAGAGAAACCAATTCAGAGAGATGACGGGAAAGCATGGCGTTTGTTGACCCACTGCCACAGCAACATGACAACCAATCCATTTCGTCCTCTCGTGTCTGTCCTGTCTCCCGGGCCCGCCTTCTCGGGATGATCAACTGAGACCAAGCAGGGGTTAGGGGTTTCTCTTCTTCTCTGACATGTGTGCGAAATATCATATATGTACACTTCATATCCATCCTTTTGTGTAACTCCCTTCATGAAATAAAGCAATTCCAATCATTCAGGGCTCGTTCCTACAGAACCAACCAACAGCTGTCATAGCACTCACCAAGACATATCAGAAAGAGAGAAAAAAGCAATGCATAGTCTTCCCTTCTTTGTATACACAATCTCCATCTTTACCGACCGGTCCTCTCCTCACATTCGGAAAAGAAAAAAAAAATCAGATCCCGACCTGCAAGTGGCTTGGTTGAACCCTGGTTATCAAATTTACGGATTTATGCCGAACTTAAAAACCTCCGGCCAGGTCTGGATTCCCACACATCAGCCATGATGTAATAATTCTTCCTCTCAACTTTTAGTAAACGCGTCAATGGACGCGTTTTTATGTCCGCGTCGTGTTACATCATATAACTTTTACGTGTATAATTCATGCTTTACAGACACACCCACTCACCCACCCACACAACCGGCCTGCAAAAGAAACCGTATACCCATATTTTCAAAACCCCTTGCCCTGAATCGCTAATTGTACAAATCTTACATAACCTGACCACCCAGATGTGTGAGGGATAAAATATGATATAAAAAAGCAAAAAGAACGAGAAAAGAAAATGATCCAGACAGCCACCGCACTCTCTATCGTCCTATCTGAATGAGTGGCTCGTCATTGTAGCCCTCTGTGTACGATCCCTTTTTGATGTGTGTGATAACCGCTGCCTGCCTAGATTGCATTTGCCTGCTCTTTTCCATCCTCCCATAAAGTTTAAACCTGAGCAGGGCTGGAATAAAATTGGTGATATTGGTGCCTTAAAGAAGAAGCTTCCGTTGGTGTAGTAGAACGGTTGAAGCTTCGTACAGCTACATCCGACGATGTACTCTTCCGTCTCCCGCCTAAGCTGTAGCGGTAGAACTTGCCCCCGATGTCTGCGACTCGATGAACCCTGGGCGCCACTTGACCAGGTATTTAGCTGCAAGTGGACGAGCATCCGGAACTATCAATCACGCATTAGCACATATCCTTTTAATCAACGGAGGCATGAAGAACAACTTACATTCTTTCCAGATCTCAGCGACAGTATTCAGGGCAATCTCCCTGACAGGCGGCCTCATCATCACGAGATACAACATACTGGTCAGGGTCAAGTTGACAGTGGTGGGGTCACCGCATAGCATCTTCGTCCTCCCCAACAACTCTATGCTCAGTTCCGGGATTTCAGCAAGGAATCTGGTCAGGACCTTGTCTTGAGGTGTGATGTAGCTCAAGATTCCGTCGACAAGCCGCAGGGCCCACTTCTCGTAGTTCAAGGGGGCACCGCTCCCACTACGTTTGATCAACTGGTCATTGTACCACTCCTCAGAGAGCCAAGCGACGGCGACTTCTATCCGCCGCCGCCAGTCCTCCAGGATATAGATAAACGCCATCTCGCGGATGACATCGTTCATAACCAATCGGCTAGTGTCTTCGTTTTTTATGTTGCTTTCCAGGCCACCGGTGCTACGGGTGGCAAGACGAGTAACAACGGTGAGCCAAGATTCCCGGTCATATGAACTGGCAGCGAGGCGGTTGATTCCCGCCTTTTGCTTTCGAGAGCCCTCTTCTTTAAGGGATGACAAAGGACCGAACAGGCGTGATGCTGCTGGCTGAGCTAGTCGAATGGCCGTGTCCGAGTCGAGAAGAGGCGGTGGTGGGAGAGTGAAAGGCCCAAGACCAAGGGCCTCGGCGTGGTCGGGTAATACTTCCGGAGGCGCATTATCGAGCTTGTTCAGAATCTGTTCTGTATCCTCGGCTGCATTAAAGTTGGGCTCGTAATCATCGTCATCCTCTTCGACACCTAGCGGTGCTGTCGCTGGGTTGATAGCGCCTGATTGGGCTGCAGCAACAGCAACAGCAGCAGCACTGACTGGCTGGAATGTTTTGAGGCGGTTCTGGACACCGGCAATGGCGAAGTCTAGAACACGTTGGTCGATTGAAGCTAGTGCCTTGACCACGATTCTCGTTGCCAGTTGAGATGGCACTTGGGTCGCATCGAAAGATTGTAAGCCTGGATTATTGGTGATTGTATATAGAGAAGCATAGGTGTGCGGCCCAGGCCCCAGCGGTGGTATGGATACTGGAGGAGCAACAGCCGGCGTCTCTGTTCTCTGCCTCTTCGCATCACCGTATTGGGCAGCGCCCTGGTCCGCCAGAGCTCTTTTACGGCCGGCCTCGTCAAATATTTCTATCCTGGACCTGTCCAAACGTTGGATATACTGCTGAATACGTCCTAACTGCTGAGAGCCAGGGGCGCCCGGCTGAAAGTTCGGGTCCCTCTTGATGATGTGGATGAGCAGCATTCGTGTGGTTTTCTCCATAGACTTCACGAGCACCTTGATCTTCGGCGTCATGGGCGAGTTTGCCAACTTTAGGGGGTTGAAGTTCAAGATGCAGTTGATGATTCGGTTCGAAGTGCTCGGCCGAGTTCGTATGAGTATTGACAGGCAGTTGAGTGTGGCGTCTACCAGAAGAGCATCACTGCTATTGTCTTGCAATATGACAAGCATCCTGTCAAGAAGGCCAGTAGCCTCAGCCTCCATTCGTCTCGGGTCTAATATTGGATGCGCCCCGGTGATCAGGCCCAGTGAGACATCCAAGCCAGGATACTAAAAGAAGTTAGTTAAGCACATCTTTAGCAGCGTGTAGGAGGGATTGCCTACCCTTGCTTCCTGTCCATTTGACACGGTCTGGGCCAACACAACTCTCTGCGCGAACTTGATACAGCTCAGCTTCACGGGCGGCGGTGCACTATCCCAGATGCATAATATCCTCGATTTGATCGCGGACATTTGCTCCCAGGGATCAGGGTGATAGGAGTTGAAAATGCTGTGAACGAAATGCGTCGTCAGTGACAAACCAACTGAGAAGGGCGGTATTCTTTGATATAGTTGGAATTCAACATCACAGCAGCCAAGTTTCCATGGAGAGCAGAGGATTGAACCTAGCCTCCCGAGAGAACAATTTGGGGGGTTGTACGGCCAGGGCAGTGAAAGCGGGAGCATATATATAGAACTCAGAGATTCTCTCGCCTCCAGCACCGCAAAACCCTGACCACCAAAGCCAAGCCATAATAATATTCATCGCCATCATACCATCATTAATCACGAGATCAAATAATACTTACATCCATCTTACGACGATCGGGTAAGCGCTTGCGGCTGCTCCTATGCTTGCCTTGAGAACAACCGGGTCGTCGTCTCCGCTCTCCAACAGTGCCTTGAGTGTATCAAGGACAGCAATTGTTAAGCTCTCTTTATCGTTCCTGGCTAGTACCGGTGTCGCAAGTGACTCTGCTAAGAACTCGGCTCCCCATCGCCTCAACTCGATAGGCGCTGTTGGGCCAATTATGGGCAGAACTCCCTTGACAATTCTCTCGTAGTAAGCTGGTGTTGATAATGCTAGTTTTCGTGCTGCTTGAAGCTGTTCTAGCTGCTCGGAGACCGAGAGTGCCTTAGCTGGTGCCGCCATGTTTGCTGTGGTGACGACTAAGAAAGCCCCCTCGAAGGAAAAAGAGAAAGACCGTCCAGAAGATGATAAGGCGGCTGATGTGTAGTCAAAGAAAGGTGGACGCCGTGGAGGAGATGAATGGGTAAAATGGGTGCAGGATTGAATCAGATACCGAAGAAAAAACCGCCGATTGTGCAATAAGGGGTTCAAAGATTCTACTGTCTTGCTTGTGTTGCGAGAGTGTGTGCAGTTCCTGGTGGTGCAAACGGAGTGACACACAATATGCACCTGACAACTCTCAAAGTTGGGAGTTGCGGTGATCAAAGAAAACCCTTTGAATCCCCCAACCTGCGATGGTATCTAATTTATCGTCGCAACGCAATTACTCGCCTCCAAATTCCGATGCTTCTTCCTCTGCTGCTTCGTCTGATTGATGATGTCGAAGGACTGTCGTTCATAGTGTGCCTCGATAACTGAAGCCGTTGTTCGAGACTTGCGCAGCGCAGTAAGGTCGGTGATGGAGGGGAATATTCCGTGGAGGAGCGATGTGTCGTGTCGCTCGAATGGCAAAAATCAAGAAGAATCAATTGCATAAATCAACAATGCCGTTGTCGTTAGTATTGTTGCTGATTATCCCCAAACCCTCCAACGATTACTTTTTTGCGTTGTAGGGTTGAAATTGATCTGGCCGCCTGGTATAGGTGGGCGGTTTTTGGGAGCTTGTGGTCGTGGTTCCCCCAAGCAGAAGACGCGCCAGAACCTGGAAGCTAAAAAGTGACGTGAAAGAAACCCGACACCCTTGTCAAGAACTTGGAAACAAAGTTGTCTCAGCTGCGGTAGGCTTCTGATTGGCCAGGTGTCGATAAGGCAACCTTGCGAGGCCTTATCAGTGCGCGGTCGGCAATTCCCGAGCTTTTCCGCAGTGCATCAGATATCACTGTGGCGCTTGATTTTCTTTCAACTGAGGGAGCTTTGCGCTTGATCATCACAGAGGAATTACTGTGTAGTTTTAGTGGCAGTCATGGCCGGGTAAGCCTGAGATCTATGCTATGCCTCCCCCACCCATTCTGCCCTAACCATGTACATACAAACAGACCGGGAATGCAGCGCTCCAGCTATTACGATAGCAAGCACCGGCAATCGCCGGCGCTGATCCGTGCTCGTCGGCCCTACCTCTTCAAGAACGCCATCGCCGGACTCGGTTTCACTGCTGTTGCTCTGGGAATCTGTTCGTTGCCCAAATATTCCAGACATGAGCTTCTTGACTCAATGTCCACTGACACGCTTCTCAATCTAGATGCCTACACAATTAACGCCATTGGCCAGGATGACTTCGACGACGTCAAGGTGCCTGATGTGCCCGTGAGAGCTACCCAAGCCGCCAATAAATAGATATATTTGACATGTGGAATTGAACATAGGACGGAGGTCATTTGTACGAAAAGAGCATGGACCAACACGGCGTTTATGGGGAATCATATTTTGATTTTTATTCAGAAAAACAGAACAATTCCTAATCGATACAACGGATACAATGGACACCGAAGGATCGGATGCTATATGTTGTAAGCGAAATGCTGCCCCAATGTGACCTCTCAAATCTTTCCCTCCTGGTATCTGCAAACAAGAATCAACAATTCTTTGGATGTAAGAAGAACAATCCCTTGCCAATCATACACATATACATACTTTGTAATCCATCCCTGGCTATAAACATCTGACAAAAGCCAGAACTCCGCATTACTGTATCATCATGAACTCTGCCCCTCCGTCCCTCCCACTCTTATATCGTAGGTGCGTGCTGTGTAGAAAAACTAAAACTCCTTTTCGTTGAGATTGTATGAGAAACAGCAGAAAAAGCGCCAGCCCCTAAGCCAAAATCAAACCGTTAAACTCCCGGCAGAAGAAATCCAAATGACCGCTCGTCCTCCTAAAGAAGCGAACACAAAATGAAATGAGTTCATGTGAACGGGCTATTTCCATGAAGCGCGTATCTCTAAGACGCGTGGATAGCTGTCTCGTGTCTCAATTGGTCGGAAGGCATTTTTGACCGCTTCAGGGAGTCAGGTCCTACAGGCGAAAGCCCTTTGCTGTGCAATTGCACAGCCGAATCGCCATTGACCATTGGGAGCGCGGTTGGGGGATATCCCATCCCAACTCCGTGGTGCTGAGCGACGTGCTGTGGTACTCTCGTGTGTACTGACGACGGTCCAGCAAATGTTGGTGGAACCTCCGGTTCCCGGTAACCCCCTTGTTGCAGACGCTGAAGCTGGTGTGATGGGTGATTGGGATTGGCCCAGGGTGTTTGTTCGATAAACATCTCGCCAGCCACATCAAGAGACGGCCCAAACCCTGCCGTAAGTTCTGGTCGGAAAGGGTGAGGCTGCTTTGCAACTGGCCTGGATACCAATTTGGTAGCGTTCTGGGGTAGATGCGTAAGCGCAATCCTTTGGTTGTGTGATCCTTTTCAGGTCAAACATACCTCAATAGCTTCTAAATCATCCTCCAGTTGATCTTCTGTGGCCCCATTGATTGTCGGCGCTGCAGGGAAACCGACATGCTTGGCAAATCCTGCCAGAACTGATACCTCCCTGTTGTATGAGACGGCTTGTCTGACTGCTTGTCCCTTGGTCGCTGGTACATGCAGGCCGAATTCGGGGATGACATTTGTCAGTCGTCTCCTTTCCTGTTGTACATCGTACCAGTCTTGTCCAAGAAGCTCCAAGGTCTTCTCCCTCGACTCCCGCACAGCCTGGTAGTACTGTGACATTATTTGCGCCCGCTCGGCGACTGCCCGGTGTTTCAGGACGGACATCTTGAACTGTAGTTCGACCGTGCTGACCCGTATTCTTTCTGCCCGGCGTTCCTCGAGGCATTGTAACATGGCAAGGTATTCGGGATGCGTTGGGTTGTCACTTAGAAGCATTTCCTCCTCGCGGTTGAGCTGCTCCAGACGTTCCTGGTAAAGTCTATAAACAATTAGCGGCTGCACTTTGGTCAAGCATTGCCAACACAGTCTACTTACTTCTCACGGAAATTACTGAACTGTTTCTCAATTGCTGCGAGCTCATCCCATGCTGCTTTTTTCCGCTCCACTGCGTCCTGTGGTTAGCTATTTCCTCAAGAATAACAATGGAGTCGCAAGCATCATACATTCTTCCTCATTTCGGTGTGCTGCTTCGGCTTCCTCATCAATTTCCCCAGTTTGTGCATCCTCGGCCTGTGGTGTCGGGACAGCACTTTGAGCGTCGACAGTTTCGGGTGGCTCGTCAGGAGCTTCCTCCAGAGGCCCTTCTTCGGGGCTTTTGCTCTTGCGTTTTTTCACGGGGCTTCGCTTCCCCTTCTTTATTCTCGGCAACACACCAATATCCTCGTTCCCTGAATCAACAGTTTCGCCCTTGGCGTCTGTGAGCACTGGTGGCTCTTCAATGTTATCCTCGTCGGCAGTCTGATTTCCACTTTGTGGCGCGGTCGATAGGCCCTCATCGTCTATCATGGCCGTGTCGTCGATGGCGTCAATTGAGGCTCGCTTCTTGGGGGGCAGTTCCGGTTCTACTTGCTCGATCGCAGACGATCGCTTTCTTTTGCGCGACTCGGCCGAGTCTTGACTGGTGCGACGCAATGTGTTTATTTCAGTCGAATTTACGGCCTGTGTCTTTTTCACTGCTGTTGGCGGTTGTGGCTGGGCCACATTGCCAGTCTCGGGCCCCGGTTCATTGTCGCTGGATGCCATTGACACGTCGTCATCGTC
Source organism: Cladorrhinum sp. PSN259 (assembly GCA_033725935.1). Classification (NCBI taxonomy): domain Eukaryota; kingdom Fungi; phylum Ascomycota; class Sordariomycetes; order Sordariales; family Podosporaceae; genus Cladorrhinum; species Cladorrhinum sp. PSN259. The sequence continues at coordinate 182,715 of MU867110.1, forward strand.
TCCATCCTCTTCCTCAGAAGGAGAATTATGCCCACTGTCGGCGGCTTCCGCTTCAATGTCGGCCTGGAGTTGCTGATGGAGTTTGCTAAGGCTTCGCTCGAAAACTCGTTCACCGCGATCGATGAATCGTCGGGTAACGACGCCGTCAGCCGAATTAACAATGTCGCGCGTCGCGCCGTTCTTTGGGGGTGTATCGTATAATCTCTCTGTTTCGGCTTCGGAGTCATTGATGTCCAGCTCTGACAGCTTGCTCCCTTCCCCAGAAGACGAGGACGGAGGGTCGGAATCGAGCCTTCCGTGAGCTCCGTTTCGCTGCGGCGTGCCTTGTACATCGCTGTCATTGTCTCTCATGTCGAGATCCACCTCTTCGTGGTCTGCGTACTTGTCCTCGACATCGCTCAAAGGACTCGACAGGTTGCTAGGGCTGTTGTCTAGCAAGGGCGGGGGAGGGCTCGAAAGTGCCAAAGGCAGCGCGGTATCGCTGGTCGCCATTGCAGACCATGCGACTTAGAGTACGAGAACGCAAATATCGGGTGTGATGTTGGGTTGATTTGGGCCGTGGGTGGCCGGGAGCAGGAGACCGCGCAAAATTGACTGGGGGCCTTCACGGAGAGGGCAGCTCGACAACAGCGGCTGTGCGCGACACACCAAGAAACAAGAATAGAAGAGAAAGATATAAAAGGAGATGTACGTTTGTTTCTTTAGGAAACTAAATGAGCACTCTTCCCGATGTCGCTTTGGGGGAGGTGAATTTGGCGCGAAAAGGTGGTGGGCAAAGGCGTGTGATGCTGGGTGGTGTCGGGACTGGAAGCTGGGAAAGCGGCACCCAGAAGCACCCCAGGAGGGAACACAAATGAACGGATGGGATCTGCTTGGTCCCCTTTGCCTGCCCGCTCGATTTCCTGCCGCTACTATGGCGGTGTGAAGAGGCAGTATCGATAAGCTGCGATAAGTGAATTTTCTGGTTTCCGCCCGTCCCCACATGTGTGCTGCGCGCTGGACTAGGAGCCTGTAGATTCCTTCCCTCCAGAGTTCCTGTTACCAAAAATTTGGAGGGGGACATCGTGTAACTGCGAGCTTTCTGTTCCAGCTATTTTTCTTGAGCCAAAAGTACAAAACAAGGATTCAGAAAATTGGACAATATTTTTCAACAAAAAACAAATAAATAAAAAATCAAAGTTCCAACCCTTTGGTTTTCTTCAACCCCAGACTTTCGAGCTTGGAGCTTCAGTCTTGCGTCAACACTCAACATACACATCAGCGCAATGGCAAAGGAGTACGTCCAGATCGAATTGAGCCCCTGAACTACCTTCATTGTTGTCTGACATGCCGCGTTCTAGCAAATCCGTTCTTACCGCATCGTCCAAGGCGGTCGACCCCGCCCTAGCATCTCTGTTCTCATCCAGTGTACGTCGGCAGCCACCTTTTGGGTCAATCTAATAGAGCATTCGCTGATTTAGTTGCAGGCCGGACCAATCAAGGCACCACCAAAATCTCGCTATGTCGATCTGCTTCCCCAGAAGCCCAGAGAAGCTCCGAAGCAACCAGAGGAAGACGAAGGCGAGGATGATGATGAGGAGGAACTAAGCGAAGCATCTGAGGAACTCGAGAACGTTTCAGACGGGGAGGAAGAATCCGAAAATGAGAGCTCGAACAACGAAGACGAATTCGACGACGAAGCAGAGGTTACCGAAGCGAAGCCTGCAGAGGATGCGCGTAAGAGGAAACGGAAACAACGGGACGATGACGAGGACCTTGAAGCCAAATACTTCGAGCGGCTGGCGGAAGAGGATGATGAGCCAACGGGCAAACGCCGCAAGGACTCTGAGGGCAAGGCTGCACCGGTCGAAGCCGACTCAGGTGAGGACGCCGAGATGAAGGACGCCGACTCAGACTCAGACAACGAGATTCCCGTTCACGAATCCCTCGCGGCCGACCCTGCCGTTTCCGAGATTGAAAAGGCGAATCGCACCGTGTTCCTCAGCAACGTTTCCTCGGAGGCGGTTACATCTCGTACAGCCAAGAAAGCACTCCTCAAGCATCTTGCATCTGTTCTAGACCCCAAGGCTAGCCCCCCGCAGAAAGTTGAATCCATCCGGTTCCGCTCAACTGCATTCGCTAGCGCTGCCCTGCCAAAACGTGCGGCATACATCAAGAAGGAGGTTAAGGAGGCAACAACAAAATCCACCCACGCCTATGTCATTTACAGCACGCCTTTAGCCGTAAGACTTGCCGTGGAGAAGCTTAACGGTACCGTGGTTCTAGACCGACATCTTCGTGTCGACAGCGTAGCTCATCCGAGTCCGGTAGATCACAGGCGCTGCGTTTTCGTCGGCAATCTAGGCTTTGTCGATGATGAGACAGTGTTCAACGTCAAGAGAGATGAAGACGGCAAAGAGATTACGGAAAAGAAGAAGAGAACCAAGCAGCCTATGGATATTGAGGAAGGATTGTGGCGCGTATTTGGTAAGGAGGCCGGCAAGGTTGAGAGCGTCCGTGTTCCAAGAGACTCGGCCACCCGTGTCGGCAAGGGCTTCGCCTACGTCCAGTTTTACGTGAGTTTTCCTATCCACTTATCCGAAGCTGCCCGTTACTAACAACATGACCAGGACGGAAATGATGTGGAGAAGGCCATTCTCCTCAACGAGAAGAAATTTCCCCCAATGCTGCCCCGCGCCCTCCGTGTCACTCGCTGCAAGGCTCCTCACAAGACAGCCAGAGCATTGGAAGCGAAGGAGGCTCGCCAAGCGGCCGAGCGCAAGGCCAGTGACAAGAAGTCCGGCAAGGGCGCATACGTCCCCAAGGTGACGGCTGAAGCTCAGACCTTGGCTGGCCGTGCCGGGAAACTTCTGGGCCGTGCTGGAGCCGCTCAGCTGTCTGGCAAGGGCAAGAAGGGCAGTAAGAGCGGCAAGCCTGTAAGCAGAAGCGAAATCCTGGAAAAGAGCGGGATCAAGCCGCCTGAGAATTTTGTTTTCGAGGGTCGCCGTGCAAGCGAGAAGGACGGCAAGCCAAAAGATCTGAAGTTTAAGGGAGCTAGGTCGAGTAAGGACAAGAAAGGGTATAAGAAGCCCGGCGGAAGAGGTGCAACTCGGGCTGCGAATTGGAGAGCCAGCGGAGGCGATAAGAAGAAGGCCCCCAAATAGTAAATGAGGGTAGAGTTAAAATGAGGGTTTTCGGCCCGGGTATGCGAGAATGTCCGTATCCAGGTCCTGGTCGAGGATAAGATTATGTTGCTTTTGCGTTTTAGAGAGCGTTGCGTACGAAAATGCGCGGGAATATTGTGGCATCTTCTCATTGAGTTGTACGTTATTCAGGGAGCCTCGGAGGCTGATTGAGCAAAATGCATAATGATCACCAGTCAAAAGTTAATTCGGGGGGGATTTTGTGTGGGATTGAGTGGCTTCTTGATTGGTGGTTGAATCTACAAATTAACCGCCCGAAAAGCGCTGTTAGTGGAACATGAAAATGCCCTTATTTTGTTGTGTTCATATTGACGTTGGTAGACTGTTCATTACCCTCTTTTAACGGCGACATGTCGTCGGGTACCTGCAAGTGACTCCCGCAAAGTCATATATAATTCCATGCATCTGCCCAGCTTTATTTATGCTACTTCCATGATGTGTTTTCTCTTGTTTCTGTGCTGTCGTACTCCACGCAGAAACCCCATTGGATGGTCTGGGTCAGGTCTGGAATTGCTTCGATGCACCGTCATGGGCCAATAGATCCCTTGTTTAATCATGAAGCCGACTGCCAATGATGAACCGGCGAGTTCACCAGCCAAATTAATGATCCTTCAAGATCTCCAAAAGGAAACTTGCAGAATACTAATGGATTTAAATCCATTCTTGATTCGCCTCCTCCGCGAAATAAGGTAGGTAACGGTGAGAATGGCGTCCTTAGAGAAGTGTTCATCATTGCCTTTGCTCTGAAATATCCGACCAAGATATATAATTAGTGCCGGTATGAGATCCAAGGCCGTCGATCTCAGATAAGGCCAGGAAGCTTCCAATACACACACCCCCCGAGGACAATTTTCTGGCAATGAACACAAGGAATGTTTTTACAGCCGACTCCCGAAAAAATGGCGGTGATTCCTCAACTGTCTCACAAATTTTTATTTATTTATTTTTTTTACCAAAGAACGCAATCTAGCTCACCGGAGGCAAAACTTCAAAGTCCATTCGCTAGTTCTATAAACTTGTTATTGCTGGACCGATAAGGTCGATGAATCGTTTATTTAGGGCCGTTAATTCCTGAATGGACCGTACCACTGTGAACAGTGTGTGTGTGAATCGGGTGCCAAGATTACTCGTACTTGTGTTTAGAGACCATTCTCGTGAGTGCTTCTGAGAGCAACCAGCTTATTAGCAGCGGCTGTCCCTGATAAGGAGTTCACGATACTATATGACTCTTCAGTCTCCCCAGACAACTTCTTCAGTGTCCGAAACCATCTGCCAGCACGGTCGAGCCCGATAGCACAACATCGGAGACATCATCAGTCCCAGCTTGTGGAACAGACCACATCAAAGATCTCATCAAGTACAGTCATCTCCGAATGAACAATCACTCCTCGAAACACACACCACAATATGTGATGATAAGATGTATCAAGGTGGTGGGCTGTTTTTAAGACTTAAGCATTTGAAATAAGTTGTAAATATTCAAGCCATGTATTCTCGTGCAAGGTTAATTAACAACACATTAATACTCGAAGCTTTCATCCATCAAGGTCGTAACTATTCTCTACTTCAGTCATATATCAGTTACACTATTCACAAACATAGAGAATCCCAATATGTATATCCACATTTTCCATCTATTACATACATACTGTACTTCACCACAAGGGGTAATTTCGTCGAAATCAGATAAAATCAAGACATCAGAAATAAGCCAAACGCATCGAAGCTTGCTCGTGTTCTAGAAAAGAGAAAATGTCAAGGCATAAGGGAAGTGTTATTATTTTTTCATCATAAAATGCAACAGGGGAGTGACGAGTAGGTAGTTAGTGTAGAGGAGATAGGGAACCGAAAGAACCAACTTCCCGCTCCCTCTCTTCATGCTTTTTTTTTCCAACTCCTTTTCCTCCTCCCTCCCCGTACTATGTTTCAAAAGAAAAGGGGTTCGTGGGGAATCTCATCATCGTTTCCAGTACATCAAAATCGCTCGTTCATCAACAAAAGACCCTTTTAAGGGCACCGAGACACGCAAGCGCATTTAGTACTCGGCCTCACCCTCATCAAACTCAGTAGAGTCGGCAGCAACCTCCTCGTAATCTTTCTCAAGAGCAGCAAGATCCTCACGGGCCTCGCTGAACTCGCCTTCCTCCATACCCTCACCAACGTACCAGTGGACGAAGGCACGTTTGCTGTACATAAGATCGAACTTGTAGTCAAGACGAGACCAGGCCTCAGCGATGGCGGTGGTGTTGGACAACATGGAGACGGATCGGTCGACAGGAGCGAGACCAGCGTCGCCAGGAGCGGCGGGGACAGTAACTGGCTTCTGGTAGTTGATACCGATCTTGAAACCAGTAGGGCACCACTCGACAAGGTTGAATGAAGACTTGGACTTGAGAGCACCAACAGCAGCGCTGCAGTCGCGGTGGACAACGTCGCCACGGTAGAGGAGAGCGACGGCCATGTACTTGCCCTTGCGGGGGTCGCAGACGACCATCTGGTTGTTGGGCTCGAAGCCTGGGAGGGAATGGTTAGCGGTGGTTACAATTGAGGATTTAAGCTAACATAACAAAACTTACACTGAAAGGTAAGGTCGGAAACCTTGAAACTCTCGTGGGAGCTCTTCGAGGCAGAGATAACAGGGGCGTAGCTGATGAGAGGGTAGTGAATACGAGGGTAGGGGACCAAGTTGGTCTGGAACTCGTTGAGATCGACGTTGAGAGCGCCGTCGAAGCGGAGAGAGGAGGTGATAGAGGAAACAACCTGGGCGATCAGGCGGTTCAGGTGCTCGTAGCTCGGCCGAGGAATGTCGAGATTCCGACGGCAGATGTCATACACAGCCTCGTTATCAACCAAGAAAGTGCAGTCAGCGTTTTCAATAGTGCTGTGGGTGCTAAGAACAGCGTTGTAGGGCTCAACGACGGCGGTCGAGACGCGAGGAGCAGGGTAAACGGTGAACTCGAGCTTGCACTTCTTCGCATAGTCGGTCGAGAGGCGCTCGAGGAGGAGAGCGCCGAAACCAGAACCGGTACCACCACCGAAGGAATGGAAGATCAGGAAACCCTGAAGAGAGCTGCAGTTGTCTGTTTCCCTTGGGTTAGATGTCACGAAGCTTCCAACATGTCCAAGCAGAGCCATCGCTTACCAACAACGCGGCGGATACGGTCGACGACGGGGTCGATCATCTCTTTGCCGACAGTGTAGTGACCACGGGCATAGTTGTTGGCAGCATCCTCCTTTCCGCTGATCAGGAGCTCGGGGTGGAAGAGCTGTCTGTAGTCGCCAGTGCGAATCTCATCGATGGGAGAGGGGTCGAGATCGACAAAGATGGAACGGGGTACATATTTGCCGTTGTTCGTCTCAGTGAAGAAGGTATCGTAAGAACCGCCATCAGCGATATCCTTAGCATCGGGGTTGGGTCGTCCATCGGGGAGGAGACCGTGCTCGAGGAGATACCTGGCATAAGGTGTCAGTTGAGAGAAGTCGATATTTTGTGCACAAGGCGGTGTGGCACTCACAGCTCCCAAGCGCTGTTACCGAGCTGGGCACCAGCCTGGCCAATGTGAAGATGAAGAACCTATCAAGTTCCGCGTCAGTATACCTGTGTTTTTATGGTGGTGTATCGTGCCAGAAGTATGGTGTCACGTTGCGTGGGAAGCTTAACGACCGGCTTTGAAGTAACAGCTCCGCCGTAGCAATTTGGGCGAGCTGTATCTCGCGAACCTAGAAGATCTGGAGACCATATAACACGGCGACAAGATCGCAATTGGGGCGTAGAACCCTAGCGAAGGTAGTCTCCAACTGCTGCCCCGTGGTCGCATGCGTTGATAAGAAATCGAGAGTACAATCGCCATGCAAATGCACCCAAATGCCAAAAAAGCTGAATCCAAACAAGGTTGTTTATGCTCTTACCTCGCCTCTCATCTTGACGGATTATTATTGAAAGTAGAGATACTGAAAAATGAAGCCGTGTACGGAGCGCACAGCGCAGCGGAGGACAACAAAATCCAAGAGGAGGAGATCGGGAAGGGTCGTGATTTTTGTCGGAGGAGTTGAGAGGAAGTTCGTCGTCCGGTCCCCGCAAGCGCGGGAGATGGAGATTTGTGGGTTTCCAGGATGCAGGCCGTCGCTGGAGAGGGGAAAAAGGTTTGGTGGAGCCATGTCTTGTGGACTTTCCTGGCCACTGATCATTGGCCTGGACAGCAAGTAGCGAATACCTCAATTGGTCTGATTCTTTTTCTGCCCCGCAGTTGGTTTTTGCTTCACAGCGCGCCGTCTCACCGCTCGATGCCCCTGACCCTGAATTGTGCATCCACCAGCACATCACCATTCACGTCGCGAGCTATCGATCGAATCGAGCAACAGGTAAGATAAGATCTCGATATAAAAACAGAGAATGATCCTTCCCGTCTAGCAAGGACGGGAAGCCAGCGGCTGAGCCTCAATTGCAGACGATATCCTTTGCTTAGTACCCAACCGAGCTATCAGCAGAGATGCGCTGTCAATCCCACACTACGGCCGTATGCGCCCACGCAGTTGATTTCTGATAGATGAGACTGTGTTAGCTTCGTCCGGTGGCTGGACAACCTCTTGCGTTGCAGCAATCCATATCTGCACAAGCGCATGGAATAGTTTGATGCTACGTTGACAGCTACGAGCTTCAAGTTAGTTACTTTTAGTACCTACCATGGATACCGTTTGCTGTACAGAATAAGACAGACGCGTAGCGCAACACACTGGGAGCTCAGCTCTTTGGCAGAAAGTATTTGTGGACAAATACCTAGCGATATCCTATCCTAATTGAACTGAAACCGCATCCAGCGCAAGGATCCCCCAACCAAGTAGGATGGCATATCCCTGACAGGTGAAACGCCGTGGCTACAAAAGAGTCGCATTTGCCATCTTCAAAGCTTCCAATCAAAACGCGCCAAAGATGTAAGCACAAACACAACAATTATAGAGTAATCAAATCAAAATAAGCAACCACTGAACAAAGATAAGGTACGCCAAAAGAACAGGATCGTAGGTGAAAATGGGGTATTTTTGAAAAGACAAATGAACAAAAGAATCCAGTAATTACTCGTTGTTTGTTCGTATGGTCCAGATATGCTCAATGTAAAACCCCCAACGGGTATACAAGTATATACAGTTGACATGTCCATTAATATCGGCCGCCCATGCATAAAACAACAACTCCATCTCTTACTCCCCTTTTCCTTGCTCCTTCATCCAACCAACTACTACAACGTAGCATCCAGAATTGCTGACACACAAAGCTAGTCAACGTTCCAAATCCTACGTCAGTCGACGCATCGCTGCACTCGAATCAAGGGTGACTTCGAAATAGACCAAAAGCAAAATAAAAGATGCAAGACTCTTAGAGAGCAAGGACGGCGACGGCAACACCACCGAGGAGAGCAGCGAACGAGCCGGCAGCGGCAGCGTTGGCGCCGCCAGTGGGCACCGGGGCGCCGGTGGAAGAGGAGGAGCTAGTAGCAGAGCGGGTGACGGAGGCGAAGGTGGAGGTGCTAGTCTCCTCCTCGGAAGCAGAGGTGGTAGAGTTGCTGTAGTGGGTGCTGGTGGAAGAGACAGAGGTGATGGTCTTGGTGATGGAGGTGTCGACGCTCTTGCTGGTGGAAGTGGCAGTCTTGGTGGAGGTCACAGGAGCGGAAGAGGTGCTGGTGCTGACAGGAGCGGAGCTGGTGGCAGAAGCGCTGGCGCTGGCGCTGGTGCTCGAGGAGACGGTACCATTGTTGGCCCCAATGGTGAACGAGTTGCTCCACTGGAAGGTTGTGGGGGCACTCTCCAAGACAAGCCTGATGCCATAGCGAGCCTGGGTTCCAAGGGTAGGAGCGACGCTCCAAGTGTACTTCTCAGAAGTGGCATCGACACCAGCTGTGGGTGAGTGTTAGTTGAGAGACCGGCCAGATGAGGGAGGGAGTGCTATCTGATTAACTTACTGGCAAGAACCTCAATCAGTTGGAGGGTGTTGGCAGCAGTACCGCCATAGAGCTCGACCTTGATGGAACCAGGCATCTTGGAGTTGTAGGTCCATTCAACCAAGTAAGGCTTGCCAGCGGGGACCTTCTCATCGGTGGCTGGGGTCTTGAAGACGTTGAAGCCGGGAGTAGCCTCAAACTGGGCGAGGACGGTAGTCGCAAGAGCGAGAATGGAGGCAACGGTGAAGCGCATTTTGGCTCGTGATGATTATGTTATGGGTTGTTGGGGGTTGGTATTACAATAAAGCAAATGGAAACTTGAACCTGAACGGCTGAACGAGAGACTAGAAAGAGTAAAATGGAATAATGAGTGACAGGAATGTAGCCGGGTGGGCGGGCAGAGAGTGACTTTAAGTTTGGAGAAAGAATGGATGTGGCTGCGAGAAGACTGACAGACCACGAAATGAGGTGGAATCACACGTAAGTGGTGGAAGAAAACGCACGGGTGTGTGAAAAGGAAAAGAAAGAAAGAGAGGGAAAAGAAAACCTTCGCGGCGACATTGGCTAAGGTTTACCATCGCAGCCCACCTCCCGGGGGCTGTAGTCTGACAAGACAGGGCCAGTGACATGCTTGCACCGCCATCCTGGGCAAATGAAACGTACCGAGTTCTCTACCCAGTCCCCACGAATCCTTCCATCTTCGCGATGGTCCTGTCAATCTCCAGGTTCGGACCAGGTCCAGCTCATTTATTCACAGCCGCTCTCGGTTGCCTGCAAGAGGTCCACACTCTCAACGGTCGGCGCGAAAACACACACTATTTTTTTTTATTCCATTCCAATGTTCATTCCATGCTCCGCATTTCACCATTCCAGCCAGCTGGTAAAGTGCGCTGGTTCCAGCGGATCTGGGATCATCCTCCTGCCTGGATGGGGGAGGGGGGCGTCAGCATGGTGTGGATGGCATGGAATTAATGGATGATGACAACACGTTGGGTCCGAATGGCGTCCTCTCCGTCATCTGAAATTTTGCAGATGTCACACGAAGTGAAATTGAAGAAATGGGTGGTCCGTGTTCAGGGGAAGCGAACGACGGCGAATCACAGCTGACAGCAGGGCACCACCAGGCATGAGTGGAGCCCTAAGGCGGGCCTGAACCAACAGCACGGCTCGCCGGGCCAGAACCCTGTTTTGCAGAGTGTGCCTGAGTGGAGACTTATTGAACGGTTTTCAGGGGGCCTGGCGAATAAGCTTCATGCTCAGTGAGCAAATGGAACGCTGTTGGCGCTTTCGACATGGATCGGGGAGCATCGCAGGTTTCCTCTTCTGGAAAGTCAAAAAGAGCATTTCCATGGATATTGTGACCCGAGGCATATTGTTCTCCAGTTTTCCATCCGTCTATTGACGCAGAATCAGATGCGCTTCGACTCTGTCATCTTCGAGAGGAAAGTTCTCTCGAACAAATCATCGGATCAGGACCTGGGATGGAAATAGGACAAAGCCTTCAGCTCTTCAATTAATGCAGCCACTCAGCCAGGATCATTTATTTTGCGCCAGCGCCATCATGCAAGGCTTCGGCCTAGAATCCACCAGTTGAACGACCACGCTGAGATCCGAACACTCAGCCCAAGTGGACTGCTATTTGGCTTGCTGCGGCTGGAAATCTATCTTCTGACGTGAAATGATGACTGGCTGTATGCTACGTATACATATGAATCACTGGACCAAGCCTTGGAATCTCGTTGCTCGGCCTCGATCCTCGTCGCTCTCTAGCTAACAAAAGGACCTCCCTCTGGGGCGCAACGGACAAATCCGAGTCGACGGACGGAGCGGTCATCCGAACTTTTGTTGGACTGCATGGGCAGACAGCTGCAAGGACCCGATTGATGTGTTTGTGCTGCACACACACAACAGACCACATACATCATGCAGCCCGGTGTTGTACAGGAACCTTTTTGACGATTGAGATCGAGGGGCAGAAACGGGAAACCTCCGCGATACCCCGCGATCCACTGCAGAAGAAGAAAAATCACCCCGCCATAAAAAATGTCGATCACCTGATCGGCGTTGAAGAACCTCATGAACGGTGGAGTACTGCTAGACAAGGTCTGTCTCACCCGTGACAATGTCTCTGAAAACAAGGTTACTTCCGCTTTGCCAGCAACCTCACTTCAGATTCGGAAAGTTCCGGATACGCACATTCCAACATCTCGAGCCAACGATGCGGAAAGCAACATGGCAAAGAAATCAATAAACAACGTGCATTAGATCTCACTTTTTTGTACAACCCAAACTGAAGCCTAACATGTGGTTACACATGATACTGATTGGTTACATGTACACACAGCACGACTTGACAAGACTCTCGGTATTGGCTACAGCCACCACATGGTAGTACCGACGCCCTTGGAAGCCCGGTAGAAAAAATCACGCGATACCCTCAGAATGAGTTGTTTCTTTCCCTATTCTGCTCTGTTGGTTCTAGTTACCGGTCGGTAGTCATTCTGCATTACAACCTCAAAACCTCGTATTTTCTCCAACTACCGTCTTAGCTCTCACCACACATCATGTATTTCCTCTCAACATCCAATCAACGACGCAACCAGTTTTTGACAGTACCAGGCCAAAAAATTCCATCTAACCCTCCCAGACGTAGCTGCCTCCCATGTTGAGCAGCCAGATGAGGCTGTTGAACTCGACGTCGAGGCTCTTGATTTGCCAGTAGCCTTCACGCTTGGTGGCGCCGATGATGGTAAGGCCCCTGCTGGGCAGATTGGCAGCGCCAAAGGTTGCGTGCCAGCGCAGAGCGACAGCCTCGCAGGCAATAGCATCGATGTTGTCAATGACAACAGGGAAGGGCGGGTTGGACTCTTGAGCCTCCATGAAGATTTCCTTGGTCGCAAAGGTAGGCTCGCCGAGGGGTCTGAAGATGAAGGTGTTGATGCTGTCAGACCGGTCAACAAAGTCGGAGGCGCAGTACTTTTGGCAGTCTTCAGGCTTGTAGTTGGCAATGAGGCGCACGTAGATGTCGACAAGCTCCTTGCCCTCTGCCTCGGTCAGGCAGGCCTTTTCTTGGCGGCGGAAGAGGGAGGGGAGGGTAGGGAACGCGATTGCCGAGCTGGCGAAAGCGGTAACTATGAGGGCTGAAAAGCGCATGTTTTACGATGTTGGTGTTGTTGCCGGTAGTTTTGCTTGATCAACTGGGTAGAGAAGCTGATGATGGTGATCTTCGAGTCTCATAACACACATCCCTCGCCGCTATCAAGGCCATACTTATACATCCTCAGATTCTCGATCATCCTCGGACATCTTCGCATCTCTATCTTTGGACATCCTCTTGGTCGCCGGCCTTTGCGATACCTTGGACGGTGGTTCTCCAGCAGTTCTCAGGGGTGCAAATTGAAGGTTGAATTTAGCCAGCTAACTCCGACTGGGAGTTAATAACCGATCCACGGACCTCCGATCAAGCACACCAAACCTCCGCCCTGGGCCACAGATTTACCAGGTGCCGGGAACTTTTTACATCAAACAAGGCTGGGTCGTCTCTCAGTGCATCCGAGCCAAGTCGTCGCGGCGGTCCTTGGGCGGTTCGGACCCGAAGTGGCGTTCCTTCATCAAAGGGTTCCTGCATACTAAACGAGCCAAAGAAACCAAATCAGCTCACCGTTCGGAATCAACGAGCCGGAGGACCAGACTGCTGGCGCCCGGTGGTGTGGTTCGTAGTATATCGCGAGGCTGTTGCAGCGAGTCGACTGCGGATGACCAGTGTCGCGCCCGTCCGCCCGCCATGATATTCAGGGCCATCGATTCTTTAGGTGTCTTTGACGGGGGGAAGAGGACCTTTTCGGAGTTCCAGGTGCTGGGCGACCATTTTGTTGTGTATCACATAGTCGTGGCTAATCGAAACTACATGCAGTCAAAAGCTCTTTGTCGCTTGCTCAAGACCCAACGCGGACTGAATGGGGTTTCGAGGGATCTCGGGCCCGGGATGCCTCCGTTGACCCCCGTCCAGCCCGGGACTTGGAAAGGATCTTATCTTCAGAGTGTGTATTCCCGTACTGGACAGGACGGGTACACTTTGTTCTGAAGGAGCCGAAGTCCGTCACCCGGATTCTTGGGTTTCGACAATGTTACCGAGACATGGAAGCCAAGACGCCTGCGGATACTGGTACTCACTCCGAGGAATGTAACAACCACCTTTTCGACGTAGACCTAGTCGTCCAGGACCAAGAGAGCATAAGTGGTCGGAGGAGTATGAATGAGCCTAGCCGGCAATATAGACGCCGGCAGCAGCAGAAGTCTAGCAATCGCCATATGAACTTTGGACCTTCCAAGCGATCATTATATCAGGAGATCTCTCATCACGTCGAGTTATCGAACGGTGGTTACCAAGGCAACGGATTGGTCCAAAAGGAGGGAGATTACTTGTCGGATTATGTAAGCATGCCAGGGGCTGGCTGGTGGACTAGTGATGTCACGGAGAGGCCCGTTCCTTCTCAACCACGCCCCAACACAAATGGCAAACCTGGAACTCCAGAGACTCGCAACAGTGCGCGAGTTGAAGCTTCGTCCAGCCCCGTCTCAGCCTTGGTGAATCGCAACCGTTGGCACCAGAAAAACAGTTTATCAGTAAGATCAAAGCTAGTCAAGCCACCAGTTCAACGATTGGTCGGCGCGGATACGATTTGCCAGGGGTTCAGGATTGGCTACCCGAGACTTCCCAGTGATCTCCAAACATCACTTTCACCTTGTATGCGTAGTCATGACCAACCGTCTCATGTATCCCTAACCTTAGAAGCAGTAATTATCTCATAATTACAGGTTCATACACCAAAATTAGAGTGTATATCCCCGAAACCGACGCCTGCCCAACATGGGGTTGATGAGCTCCCGCCCAAAGGGCCGGGTTGCTGCTGCATCATCCACAATGCCCGAGACGATTACCATACGGAATTTGACAATTACCCCTTTGGAGCTCGTCCGGGTTGAGCGGATCGAGGGATCATCTTCCCATGGCAACTCCAAAGTAAACTCGGCCAAAGTTGCCGGCCGAATTGCAGGCCGGAAACTTGTCAAGGACTCCGATACTGAACAGCCCTCCTCAGGCCCTCCATCCGACGACGACCGGAACCAGGACGCCTCCTCAAGCCAAGACATTTCGGGTCATTTAATCGAACCCTTCACAGAGCGTGTCACCATCGTCTACCCGCCATATCATGACCATCCCGGGGAACAGCTCCGTCTAACCTTTGAAGAGCCCGGCGGCACGGGACACCGGTACACAGCCACCATCCCGACTCAGTCTCCCAAATCTATCGTCCTCAAATCTATAGGTTCCAGCTCAGGCGGCAAAGAGTTCACAGCAATCTACATCCCCCATCACGCCTACCTATCTCTCTTCTCCTCCGCCAACCTCTCGTCATGGATGTCCCAGCTCGACCCTTCCATCCCCTTGTCCTCCCTCTCCATCCCCGGAACGCACAATTCCCCAACCTGCTACGTTGCTCTTCCATCGGTTCGTTGTCAGGCGGTGAGCGTGACAGACCAGCTCCTCAATGGTGTCAGGTTCCTAGACGTAAGGGTTAACTGCCCCAACGGGAATTCCTCCCCATCCCTATCCTCAAAACGTCCAGATCTGGCACTCGTCCACTCAGCATTTCCCATCTCTCTGTCCGGGCCCAAGTACCTAGCCTCCCTCCTCCAAGAAATCTATAACTTCCTCGACACCCACCCCTCCGAAACTATTTTAATTTCCATCAAGCGCGAGGGAACAGGAAGAGGAACAGACCAACTCTTATCCAAAATCCTAGCAACACACTACCTTGACGCCTGGCGATGGCACACGGCCCCGTCAATCCCAACGCTCGGCCAAGTCAGAGGGAAAATCGTTTTGGTCAGGCGATTCCACGTCGACCCTTCATTGCCCTCGGACCACGGCCTGGGGATCGACGGCTCCGTCTGGCCGGACAACGTAGCAGACGGCACCTGCGGCAGCGGCAGGATTCGCATTCAAGATTACTACGAAGTCAAGGAGACGGACCAACTCCCTACAAAAATTCAGTACGCGCAGGACCAACTTGAGCGCTGCGCCGAATCGGTCCTCCCGCTCCCTTTCCTCCCGCCTTCTTCTTCTTCTACCACCACCACCACCTCTAACTCGGAAACAACACCACAACATCAACAAAAAGAAACGCCTTTTCCGTTGTACATAAATTTTTTGTCCGCCTCGAATTTCTTCAACGCCCAACTGTGGCCCGAAAAGATCGCCGTCAAGATCAATCCCAAAATGATTGAGTATCTCTGCATGGGGCACGCCTGCCCGGGGAAGGGACAGTTCTCGCAGAAACCGGTGGGAGATGCTGCTACGGGAGTCGTGGTTACCGACTGGGTCGGTCACGATGGGGATTGGGACTTGATACGGTGTATTGTCGGGTGGAATGCGCGGTTGCAGTTGAAGGTTTAGAGGGGTCAACATGCACTGTATGCTGTAGATATCAATAGGGCTGGGGTTGGGGCTGGGGCTGGGGCTGGTGAGGAGGGGGAAGGCGAAAGGCAATGGTGCAAAGAGTGTGAATTATATTACAACAAGTTGGGAGAGTTGGGCGTGGTGTTTAGATTTGATTTGCGAGAGTAGTAGCTTGCTTTCAAGAGCGAAGTATATAATTGAAAGTAGAGATATATTATCTCTAGTTTTGTAACAAGGATGTACAAATACACAACCATTATGTCAAGTCTGGCTTCACTATACAGGCATTGGGCAGAGAGGTGGATGGATGGATTACATCCAAGTTAACAAATCATGCAAGCACAGAGGAATCTGAAACAAAAGAATCACACGATTTCAGGAAAACACGACATAATTTACAACTAGCCTTTATGTTTGTAGCAGTTTGTATTGAACTATCTAAGTATTTTCTTCCAAAAAGATTGGGTATCTGTTGTGACGGTTAGCACATGGTCAAAACGAAATATGAGTAAGAATGCAATCAAAGTTGAACCACCTCATCAGTTCTCCAAGGTGAAAGGGGTCTCATCAAGATGAAATCAGAATATAGGAGCAGGTAGGAAAGGTATATCATCTGAAATGCAACGCGAAACTGGAGAGTAAGAGAATAAAAAAGTGAGAGCTTACCAATGCAAAAAGTGACCAAAGTAGTGCTTGCTTGCTACGGGAATTACCTGCCCATTGAGAATGGTCAGCGATGATTCCAAACTGAAACCGTGAAAAAGATTGCTGTGATAAAGTATCAAGTTCAGTCTGTGATCAAGTTAGCCAAGGGTTTACTGGATTAGTGAGACAGTGGAGTAAAACATACCTCATTAAATCAGATTTTGTTTTATGTTCATTTCCAGCCCAAAGAGCGGATCAAACAGTGTGAATATTCTATCATCATTTTGATAATGGAAAGGAAGATCAGAAATAACAAGAAAGTTGATGTACCTGATCATTGAAAATGTTAGTCATGATTCAGATGCTATTATCCAATGCGGAAGTCGATTGACGATGACACAGTCAGGTGACGAGTTCTCAGCAAGAATTTCTCCCTGAACCTCCCTCACAGGATGTACAGTCCTGCTTTTGGTGAGAGAGGCCAGAGAGGCTTCGTTTATGTCCGCCCGTTCGTTCAAATCTTCGTCATAGTGTCATGGATAGTGTGTGAAAGAATAAAGCTTGAGCATACCTGCACGATTGAATGTTAGCATCTCTGTCAAAGACAAGTGTCAAAACAATCGTGTTTCGATGCCATAGTCAGACAAGGCTGAAACTATTGAAACGATTTCCACATGGTTTATTAAGCTTGAGGAATTCCCTATAGGTTTTTTCTATCATCACCAAGGCGGGGAAGGGTGTGCAAGAGAAGAAATAGTTCGGCTGACCTTTTGAGTGAAGAGAGATTAATGGCTGACCATGTGATCAAGGTCAAAGTTCCATAGTCGATCAGCACTGCAAGCAGACTTGTTAGTAACAGTAAATAATAGAATTCCCGCCCCAGACGAGTCGCTGCTGCGATGATGTGCTCTCAGGGTAATTCTCGATGATTGTCCCCACAGAATGTGTCGGAGTTGGATTGTTCAATTGTGTTTTCGATACTCATCATAGGAGCGATCTGTCTCATGCAGCGAGAAATGGAAAGTAAATTGAGCTTACCTTGCTGATCGGGGAGTGAGGGGAGAAGAAACGCGGCCTGCGCGCTTTCCTCTCCGTGATGTGGTGTTGTGGGAAAAGTGGAAGCTGTGAGAGCTCTGAAAATTTAGAGCTGTTTTAAAAAAGGCATTGGTGTGGAGAAGTGATAAGATAACGTGGGACCCACTATTATTCCGCCGCTGCGGCCCGTTGTGGTCTGGAGCCGAAGAGAAAGCTTGAGGCACCCAGCCCCACATGGTGAGTCAGCCTTTCGTCACTGGAGTTTCCTGTTGAAACGCAGAACACAGCCCGGGTGGCAATGGTGTTATCGATAAGAGACGTCTGGATAAGAAGCCGAGTGCCCCCGTGCCGTCTTGCTTTCCTCTCCTTCCGAAGCATCCACGAGGCCTCTCAGCTCTTTCAGGCTGCGAGACATTCTTGATTGATATACTACCACCATGTCTCCCTCGGTCGGAGGCATGTTGGGAGCGGCCGCTTTCCGAGCGGTTCGCACCAACCTGGCCGTGACCACCAAGATGGCGGCCAAGTTCCTCCGCTCCAAGCTGATCGCCGCCCGAGCCACTGCTGCTGAACTTCAACCCGTCCTCGTCCGAAGCGGCAACGCTCGACAGCCTGTCCATCCTGCCGCCTGGCTGCGGCAACAGAAGCGTGCTGCAGGAGTGAAATGGTACTCAACTGCTAATATCAACGCCGCGGTCCGACGCTATATCAGCACCGCTGGCAACAACGCCGGACACTCGAACGTCGGGGGGTCCCGTTATGACCGCTCCAAGTTTCCCGTTTCCCGAACCTCTCGCGCTGTTTCTCAACTCACCGGGCAAGCCCCGTTCGCCTCAACCCTCCGCCCCAATCTTACCGGAGGTGCGCTCCCCCGAACAGCTGGTGGTTATGCCATGCCCGGATGCGGACGTGTCGGAGGCGCTCGATACTTCAGCCACACCCCGGCTGCACCGGCTCAGGTCGTTCAAAATGTGAGCCAGGCCATGCGTGCGTTTTGGTTAACTGGCCAGCGGGCAAGATATGATGGGACTGCCCCCAACGGGAACAAGCAGTACCGGGCTGTCAGTGCCGCTCAAGAGGAGGCCAGAATCCGGATGAGTGCTGTCACTCGTGTCAGCCCTGGATCCTTCATTGACTTCCACATCAGCCCCACCATCACCGCTCTTAGCCCACTCGGTGCTATCCTCTCCTCTGAGGTTTCCGCGGCCAAGGGTGCTGCCACCCTCAACGAGGATGGCTTCCTTGATGTCTTGTCTGTGGATTTTGCCCGGGCACTCAAGGAGCTCGCGGCGGTCATGACTGATTTGAAGAAGTTGTCAGAGTTGGGCGACTTACCGGTCGCTTTGGAGAAAGGAAACGTCCTGAGAATTCGGTTCCCTGGAGTGGATGCAGGGACGGTGGAAAGCTTGTGCAACGACGTCGGTGTCCAGAGAGGAGTCATAGGGCAAGATCCTGACTTTGAGCTCAACGCTGGTGTAGCCGTCGCTCTTCGCTTCCCATTCGCCCCCCAGAGCTGCGTCGATACTATTAGCTCTCCTGGCGGGTCGCTCAGGTCTCATGATTCTCAGTCTTCCGCTGTCTCAGAGGCTTTCTTTGTGGACGAGTACGAGGAGAACCCCTGGAACATGTCTTCGTTGGATCCTGAGGAAGGTTATGAGAGCATGTCGCCCCGATCCCCTTCTCTAAGCGGCTCAGTCGGATATAGCTCGGAGGACTTCGAGGGCCTGGAAGGTATTTATCGTTTTATTGATGAATGCGACCGACGCGCTCAGGGAGCGTTTTAGGTCAATACTACCATCTTCAGGTGGTTCTAACGGTGAATGGTAGGCGTTTGGGCAGAATGAACCATGGATATGATGAGGAATTTGTATGGATAGGTTTGGGAAATCTCCTTTGTCTGCTTCTAGTTGATCGTTTTTTATATCAGAATAGGGAATAAGTAGCCCCTATAACGCTAGCACTTTGCTATCTCCTTATATATATATATCTATATATATACAGATCCAAATTTTTAAAAGTAAGATCAGTCCACTATCACACCATTCGCGTTGTTGTTTGGATTTTTCGAGCTCTCCAGAGCTTCGTCAGCTGGGTTGGACTTGTGGTTCAAGTCCCAGCACGATGAGGAAATTCAAAGGAAAGATGTAACTGCTCTAACTGATGTTTCACATATTTCTCAATTTTTGGGAACGAATGCAACACCTATCTAGGTATCCAGGAATACAATAAAATTGCCACTGTTGTCTGTTGTTATATTTCCTATTGTTTGCCCCTGGACCTGTACTGTCACAGTGTTCGCGTATCACTGTACGGTAACTTCACTGTATGTACTCCGTACAAGCAGTGGCCATTTCCGAATTTGGAATAAAACTGGTTGACAGGGATGTGGTGCACGGACGGTGCTCCTCCCAAAACCACCAAAAACCACCGCCGGAAAAAAAAAACTCGACGAGGATGGCAACTGCGCAGTGAACATCACTGATTGAAAATTGGAAGTCTGTTGATTTGTATTCACACAACCTTACAATGCATAGGGCTTCGACTTATCAACAATAGGAGCGCATTGCTATTTTTGAAGCCTTATTGTTTTGGTTTTCATTATTGTCATTTGTATTCAGTTGGTATTCAATTGCGCCCTCTATTCACACTTTCAAACATGGCGCAACACAATAGCAGCGCCGGTGTCATTGACACTGCGAGTGCGTCGATGGCTGCGCAACTTGCTGGTAAAAAGCACGGCAAACTTCCAATTCGCGCTGGTACCCCTCGATCAGCTTCCAAAAGCCACTCAACCTTAACTTCCTTATCACATCCTTCTTCGTCCACACCCAGCAACAGCAAGATTTCAAGTTCTCGTCGGAGCAAGCTTCAGAGACCCCTTAGAGATCTCTCCCGGTCACACAAAAAATCAAACTCGCTTTACCGCAGCATTCGGAAATCTAATCGTGCTCGGATTACCTTCCTCCTAAAAAGACAACAGTGGAAAACGTCACGCCAGAGATCGATGAAGATGGAGTTCGTCGAGTATCTCAGAGAGATTCAGGCCAATGAATCATCCGACGACGAGGACTTCACCTTTATCAGCACATCTTCCAGCTCAGTCACCTCTTCAGATGGGGGCGCCCAGTCTGTGGTGTCTGAGGCTAGCACCGTCATGACAAGCCCTCCGGACTCGGACAATGAAATCAAGACAGACGAGACCAAGACTGTGACCAAAGCGTCTATTGACAAGCAATCAGCCAAGCCATCTACTTCTGCTGCGTCTGTCTCTGTCTCTACCACCATTTCTCAGTTAATTGAGGCAGAGAAGTCCAAGATCAACAAGAAGATCACGGAGGCCAAGCCACTCTCACCCAAACCAGCTGACAAGGCCACTCCCACCTCACCCACCTCACCCACCTCACCCACCAAAGTCGCACCCAGCGAGAAGAAGTCTGGCAAGCGAAAGCTCGAGGACTCGCCAGCTGCTACCACTGCTGAAACCACCCAGCGAGAGCCAGCCACCAAGAAGAGCAAGCAGGAGAATGGCAAGCCCGGCAAACCAGCCACAGATGCCGCCGCCAAACTCGCTCAGCAGCTTAAGAATCAAGGCCCCCCTCCTGAGATGTCTTCTGCCACCCCCACCGCTACTGCTGCCGCCCCGACCAAAAGAGAGCACCTCGCCAGCAGAGATTACCAGCCTGGCCTCGCAGCCATGCTTGATGACCGCATGGGCTTTGAGGACTGGGTACACGATCGTGGTGACCGGCCAGTAACAAAATGGGAGAAGTCGCTTCGTAACCAATTTGTCGGCTACAGAAAGTACCACAAGCATCCGATCCCAGAGCCGTTCATGTCGGGAGCGATTGGTCCATTTCCGCAGGAGAGATTTGATGCGGTGCGCAAGAAGGACGGTCTTAAGAAGTCGTCGGTCGCCGAGCGCAGAGCAGGCAGGGCCAGTTTGCGACCCGGTGCTGACTACCAGGGCAAGCAACATCAGCAGTATCAGCAGCAGCAAGGCCGGCAGAAGCAGAAGCAGTATGGAAGGGGCGGGTTCAAGGGCAACAACAAGCAGCATCAGCAGAAACAGCATCAGTATACCAAATATAAGAAGGGGTCCCGCTTTTACTCTAATGGTTCCAAGGATGCCGATGATACCACCAACACGAGCGGCACCAGGCTTACTCCCAAGCACATAAAGTAGTACTACAGTGAAGCTGTTTTTAAGGAGCCAACTAGGCCATTTGGAACGTCTGTTAGACAAATTTTAGGCATGTATAAATGTTTCGGAAGGCCTAAATTCATACCTAGAAGGGCGTATATAGGACACATCAAGGCGTTCGACAGAGTAGGGAGGCATGTTTTTTTGTCAACGGGCAGACATACACGAGTTTAGTACAGGCAGGGGATTGATAAGGGAAGGCGTACGGTATGTGGAAGAGGTATGACTTCGGCATGGAAAGGCGTGTCCTTGAGACTGGAGGGGATGATTTTATTTTGCGAGAGGCACGTTGGGTTTTCTTGCATGGCGTTTAAGAGGACGTGAAAAGGCATGGATACGATACCCGTGGAAAAAGTTACCACACAAATGGATTGTTTATTTATTTTTACTATTGCCCCCATCACCTGCAGTGCATCCGCCGTCATGGAAAACAACAGGCTAGCAAGCGGAAGCAGTCAGCCAGAGAGGTTCTCAGTGGTTCACAGAGCGGTTTCGGTCCCTGGGGAATCCCTGTCTGCGGTGTGCTAATTCGTGCGCTAAAAGCTTCCCCGGTTCCCCCACTCGAGATGAACCTCGGCTGGCGGTGTCCGCTTACCGTGGTGCTCCACAATTTCGATCTGATAAGTGAGACGAGGGGTGTGTTACCATATTACGACAGGCGTCTTGGATTCCATATATTATTTCAAGACCAGGTTTCCAATTGACTTGATCGAAACCAGACCTACCTATTCTTCTTTTATTTGTTGCACTATACCCTGTTTTCATATTCCGTTCACAATGTCTGCTACCGGTCCCGGTGTTGGTTTCGAGTACCCTCCGAAGGAGGTCAGCTGGGTGAAGCGCGATGCGCTTCTCTTTGCCCAGTCGATTGGATGCACTGCCGATGAGCTTCACTTCCTTTATGTAGGCATCTCCCAAGGAGAATAATGAGACAAAAGAGAACCGAACACTTACCAAAGATTACAGGAGCTCGACCCCAAGTTCTCCGTCTTTCCCACCTACCCCATCATCCTCCCATTCAAGTACAACACCCAAGAAGTAATCGACTTCTACGCCGCCCAGAAATCCGTCACCATCCCCGGTGTCCCCGAGTTCGACGCCACCAGAGTCGTCGATGGCCAGCGCCTCCTCCAGAACTTCAAGCCCCTTCCTACCACCTCCGCTGGCCGCAAGTTCGAGGTTCGCACCAAGGTCCTCGGCGTATACGACAAGGGCCGCCCGGGCACCGTTGTTGAGACCCAGACCGACCTCGTCGACGCCACCAACAACGAAGTCTACACCCGCGTCATCACTTCCTCATTCTACGTAGCCCAGGGCAACTGGGGCGGTCCCAAGGGCCCCGCCACCGTCAACTTCCCTCCTCCCAAGGACAAGAAGCCTGATGTCGTGTTCGAGAATCAGACCACCCGCGAGACTCCCTTGCTTTACAGACTCAATGGCGATTATAATCCTCTGCACGCGGACCCCGGTCCCGGAAAGAAGATGGGATTCGGCGGTGTGATTATTCACGGTCTTTACTCGTGGAATTGGGCTGCGCATGGATTGCTGCAGCACTTTGGTGGGAGCGATCCTGCGAACTTCAAGGAGTACCAGGCCAGATTCGCCTCTCCTGTTATTCCAGGTGTTAAGCTGATTGCTGAGGCGTGGAGGACAGGCGAGTTCAAGGGCGAGTGGGAGGAGATTCGGTTCTTGGTCAAGAATGATCAGGGCAAGGTTGTTTTGAGCAATGGCAGGGCGTTGATCAAGACTGGCGCAACCAAGTCCAAGTTGTAAGAGAATAATGAACTATTTGTATGTTAGGTTTAAGGATTTCTATTGACCGATGAATTGGATAAAATTAAATAAATCTTCCAAAACAAAATTCCATTTCTGTCATTTTCTTTTTGACGGTTGTGAGAGCATACTTTTAAGGGGTTGCCTGGCTGTATGGATGCCTCAGTTGATCTTGGAAAATGTTTTTGCTGCCTGACGGCACTTGCTGTTTTCAAATTGAACAAGCTAAAATTTCGCAGTCTTCTGCTTCAATTGCGCGGCAGACTAAAAAAAAGGTTTCAATCTTTGCATTATTTTGCGTGGAAATGGCATCGCCTTCGATCGGACAGCGCAGATCATACGATGGCGCGCTCTGCACAGTGAGATACATTGGTGAGGTGGCGGGCACGACCGGATCATGGCTCGGAGTTGAATGGGATGACCCATCGCGGGGTAAACATGACGGTCAACACAAGGGGGTCATATATTTCTCATGTAAGTTTTGAGTCCCCATGTCAAACAAAATCCCTTCCTAACAAAAGATTTCAGGCAAAAACAAATCGCCAAAGGCTGCGTCCTTCGTTCGTCCAACTCGTCAGCCGGAAGAGCCCGAGACCTTCCTCTCAGCGGTTCAGAAGAAGTATGCCCCTGACCCATCGACTTTACCGCAGTCGGCGACGCATGCACCTATCAAGTTTTCGGGCAAGGTGGCCGAGGAAATTGGATTCGAAAAGGTTCGTCGTCAGCAGGCTCAGCTTGGAGAGCTTCAATATGTCATCCTTGACAGCACCAAGCTCGCCCGCGCGTACCCGGATGAGGCCGGTGGTGGTGCCTCTACGGAAAACGGGCAGCTCATTGGCCAAGTCTGTCCAAAGATCAAAGAGTTGGACTTGAGCAGGAACTTATTGGAGAGTTTTGATCCTGTGGTGGAGATGTGCTCTGAGCTGCCTTTACTCAAAAACTTGAAGGTCAAGTAAGTAGTTCAGTTTCTCACCGTCACAACAACATGTGCTAATTCTTAATATGTGAAGCTGGAACCGCTTTCGCA
The DNA here is from genome assembly GCA_033725935.1 of Cladorrhinum sp. PSN259. Taxonomy (NCBI): domain Eukaryota; kingdom Fungi; phylum Ascomycota; class Sordariomycetes; order Sordariales; family Podosporaceae; genus Cladorrhinum; species Cladorrhinum sp. PSN259. The sequence continues at coordinate 206,977 of MU867110.1, forward strand.
ATGTCCTGGAAGACAAGAAACTCGAATCAGCCGGAGATGCCTTCAAGGGCATCACAGAACTCTCCCTCGAGGACACCTTCCTAGGCTGGGACGAGATCTGCCACGTCGCGTCCAAATTCCCAGCACTCACTTCACTCCACGCCGACTCCAACCAGCTATCTACGCTCACCACCATTTCACCATCCCTCCCTTTTACTTCCACTCTAGTCTCCCTCCACCTTGAATTCAACGACTTTACCTCCCTCTCCGACCTCGCCCCCTTAACAGCCCTCTCCAACCTCAAAAACCTCCTCTTAAAAGGGAACAACATCTCAACCATCACTTCCCCTGGCTCCCTCCCCCCGATTTTTCCCTCATCTCTTCAATACCTAGACATATCTTACAACCGCGTATCAGTCTGGTCATTCGTCGACTCCCTCCCTCAGTCCTTTCCCGGCTTGACCTCCCTCCGCTTCACGCACAACCCAATCTACGAGAATCCGGACTTGGACTCGCCTTCCACCACGACGCCTCAATCTCAAAGCAACATTCAATCCACCGCCCAAAAGAGAGGAGGAGGAGGAGGAGTCTCAAAAACAGAAGAAGCGTATATGCTCCTCCTGGCTCGCTTGCCGCAGCTGAAAACACTAAACTTTAGCTCAATCTCCCAGGCGGACCGCGCAGACGCAGAGATGTTTTATTTGTCCCGCATCGGCAAGCAGCTCTCTTCTGTTCCGGAGTCTGCCGAGGCCGAAGTGCTGTCTCGCCACGCGCGGTACAAGGAACTGTGCGAAGCGTACGGGGAGCCGGCCGTCGTGAGGACGCAAAAGGAACTGAACCCTACCTTTTTGGAGGCCAGATTGGTGACGGTTGAGTTCTACTATTTTGACGGCGAGAGGATTGTCAGAAGGGGAGGCGTGCAGATACCGAAGGGGTTTGATATTTATGCTGTCAAGGGTGTCGTGGGGAAGCTGTTTTCGCTCAAACCGTTGGAGGTAAAGCTCGTCTGGGAGACTGGAGAGTGGGATCCTGTTGCTGGGTTTGATGATGAGGATGAGGAAGACGACGATACGGATGAAGAGGGCGAGGCAGGATTTAAAGGAGAGGTGGTTAAGAAGGAGAAAGGGGAGGAGGAAGGAGAAGAAGAAGAAGAAGTTGTAAAGGCAGGAAGGTGGGTGAAGAGGGAAGTTGAACTGAAGGATGGACCGAGACAGTTTGGGTACTGCGTTGATGGCGGTGATGTGAAGATTAGGGTTGAGAGGCGGTAAGAGTTGTTTGGTTAGTTTTTATTTGTGTCTCGGGTGATTGCAGAGCTTAGGGTGTTTTGCAGGTTTTTGTTTGCTTTTGCTTTCTCTTTGATAGAGTGAATAAAGAGATGTTATGTTGTTGGTCATATGGAACAGGAGTTTCCTTCTATAAAGTGATTGAATTCTTTCGGCTCTCTTTCTCTATTTCATATACCGATACATACCTACTCCTCACAATACATACACCAAGGCCCCATATTTTAGACCTACACAATGGAAGCTTGCCGCCCCCGCTTCTTCGTGATCCGAAAGGGCATTCCAAGAAGGATCGTTCCCCTCGTCGCAGCCGACGAGCTGCCGGAATGGATCAGGATCATCGGTTGCCCCCGCGAGCTGAAGCCCGAAGAGGCTTCGGGGCTCTACAATCTGGGAGACTTCTGTGGCCGGAGCAAGGAGCCTTACTCAGTTGAGATCGTGCACGAGTTGGCTCCTGCGGCTGTTGTCAACCAGACGCAAGACAGCCGCAACGTGGCTGCGGAACAGACAGAGCAGCTCAAGCCTCAGAATGCCATGGACGTTTCTGAGAAAGGAGCAGCAGTTACGCCTGCTCCTTCGTTACCTCGCCACTCAGATACCACCACAAGCCCGCCAATCACTGGCTCAGACCAGCCTACACCGACAGCATCAGTTCGGCCAATAGAGGAAACTAAGGCACACACTGCCGTTATGTCCCAGCCTCGGTCATCTACGATCCACGAGACAAGTAGCGGCGACGTCAAATCCCAAGACGTCACCATTCAACCGGCGCTTGGCTCTCTAAAAGAGCATAACATCACAAGCGGCGCCGGCAATACCGGTGTCGATGCCAATAAGAGCAAGCCGCAGGCGCTCACCACTACCACCACTCCCGTTGTTGTTCCTCCTACCCCCAAACCGACCACGCCACTTCATCCCGCCCCGGCGTTAACAGGTCTCGCAGCCTCAAAACACGCCCATACCACAACAACCACACAAAGCATCCTTCCCTCCTCCCCGCCGCCTCTCAAATCCCCTCCCCCATCCCCAAACCTGATTTACTGCCGTCACTGGATCCACCACGGAACATGCAAGTACGGTCAAGCTTGCAAATACAAGCACGTAATGCCCACCTCTCCCTCAACTATATCCGCTTTGGGTCTCGCTGAGTTTCCTCCATGGTTCACTTTGGGCGCTGGCACAGCGGCAAAACTAAGAAGGAAAGAGAGAAGGGATCTAGAGGTTGTGGCTAGGATGTTGGTTGGTGAGATTTTGGGGGGTGGTAATATCAATAGGGGGAAGAGAGGGGGTAGTAGGAAGAATAAGAAGGCGGTGATGCAGGGAAGGGTCAGGGGGGTTATTGAAGAGGAGGATGAGAGAGAAGTGGAGGAGGAGGAAGAGGAGGAAGAGATGATGCAAATTGCTATGGGACGGGTTGAGGCTGATTTGCCTGTTATTGCTGGGAGGGGTGGGATAAATGATAAGGGGAGAGGAGGTGGGAAGTTGGGCTTGGGAGTTGTGGGGAGAATAAGTGAGAAGCTGGTCGACGTTTGAGATAGAAGTTGAAACTTTGGGAATTCAAGTTGGACTTGAGGTTTGGTGGAATGCCAGATTTCAGTAATAAGGTGCGTTTGGATGCTTGACGTTGGTGATGGAGATCAGCAAATGAGGAAATAAGAATTTCGAAATTTTGATGATAGTAATAGATTTTGAATGTTTATAATCTATAAGAAGAAACGTTATCACAGAAAAAGAGACTATTCAGTTGTTGCGGTTGAGAACCATAGATTTGTTCAAGAAGATCAATCGTGAAATGAGAACCTTGATGATCAATGAAAAAATTAATGACAATAAATGCTGATTGCAGGGATCTGAAGTTAACCTGATAGGGAAGTCGCTTTCTGCCGGTCACTGCGACGCGGAGCGAGCTCCAACTTCTCCCCGCTATCTCATAAACCCTTCGATTCTCCAAATCTCGAGCTGCATCGTCTTTTCATTCCGTTGCGTTTCTATAACCAGTGCTTATATTGTCACCGTGATAATAATACTTGATTGAATAACTAACCCGACGAATCTTGCTTTTCCGAACTACCAATTGATCACGGACTCCTTCCTGGATTAAAACAGCTCTTGCAGCTCCCGCAACTCGATTCTCGAATTGCTTCATCACTGAGCTGTACCACGAATTCTAGGATACAAAGAATTCACGAAAATATAGCCGCAATCGCGTATTGGGACTCATCATGGCGGCTCTCAACCTTGCTCCCGAGGAGCTGAAGCAACTCGACATGGTGCGCAACCGTCTCAGTCAGCTCTTGCACAACACCAACAGTCTCCTACAACGACTAGCGCACTCAAATCCTCTCCCCACCAAGTATGTCAACTCCTTCAACTACGATTCTGTAGTAGCATTACTAACGCCTTCTTTTCCCTCCTCCCAGAGAATCCCTTCAAGCTAATGCCACCATCATCCAAAAGAACATAATGTCCGTCCAAAGCATAATCGACGAAAACTGCGAGCTCTTCCAACGTATAGCCGTCCACCCATCAACCAACTACCCCGGTCGAACGCAGGGCGATCTTCTTCTTTCATTATTACGGAAGAAACCAGAACAATCAGTCGATAAGATGATAGAGGCTTCACTAGAAGCCGCCAACGCTGCAGGTTTAGACGAGAAAAAGTTGGCAGTCGGCCTGCACGATAGAAGGAACAGCTACGACGATGACCCAGATAATTACGGCCTGGAGGATGATGAAGAAGACGGCCAATCGGATCCATTCAACGAGCAGTGGGCGGACTGCCAGTATGCTTTCAACGAGGCGCTTAAGCAGTACGTGGCTTTTCAGGTGAAAAAGAATTTCACGGTGGAGGAGCAGGCTATGGGGATTGAGAATGTGAGGACAGGGTTGAAAAGGGATTTGAAGGATGTGGATGATGAAGACGACGAAGAAGAAGATGAGGATGAAGATGAGGATATGGGTATGGGTGGTGCCGTTGGTGGTGCTGGGCCAGGAATTGGAGCCGGAGCTGCTGCTGCTCCTGGAGCGCAATCCAATATTCAGCCAGAGCATTTGCTTTGGATGCTGAGTAGAGGTGGCAGCCAATTGCCCAGAAATATCGAACTGGATGCCAACCGTGTGGTTAAGGTTGAGACTAAGAGGGCACCTCCACCGAGGTGATGGCAGTACAGGAAGTTATAGTATATTTCTGATGATGGGAGGAGACTGATAATACCCAGTGATTTGTTAATGCAAATCGGAATGCTGGGGCTTCTAATTCCACCCACCTTCTAAATGAGAAAAAACCATATCATGACAGCGACCTGAGCTCTTGAAAAGCTCATCTCGGGACAATCTTTAAACTCATTAAAAGGAAATGGCAGAGTGCTCAAGTTAGTCTAACCGTGAGCGACTGGATAGCTGTGCATGTTTTCGGATTCCCAAACAGGCCATATAACTCCATGAAGCCCCAAAATGTGACAGAACCAATCACCAAGTCCCATTAACGCCTCATCGTCAAGATCTACACTATAATCACCGCCAAGGCATCCCCTTAGTACCTGCGACCGACAAGCGTTTGTTGGTCTATCCTCGCCTAGCTTGCCCATTCATGGAAGTTTCTGTTAATAGAAGAAACGGAGGTGGGACAGATTGGGTGGCGTGCAGTTTGCAGTTTGCAGTGCTAGAGTGGCGCAGTGTTCTCTCTTTCTGGTAACCATCCCCCTTGTCAGCTGAGGCTGCTGAGCTTTGCTGGAGTTTTCCCATTGGCGATAGGTCAGCCACAAAATTGCTTTTGGTGTAGTGTGTGATTGATCATGTTGACTTCTTTTTTAAACGATCTGCAATGGTGTGAGCAGTGAGTTAGGTATAAGTGAGGGGGCGGTGAGGTAATCCTGCCGTCAGTTCCAGAGGTTGTGTTTGCCTTTCTTTGTCTTCGACTTTAGCCCTACGGCGTAGCGACACTGCGCCACTACAGTAGCACATCCCATACACTATCACGAAACTTTCATCAGAAAGCTGGCCGAATATGGGCGTGTGCTCGCTGGATCACGTCCCAACATTTTCCAGGCCGAAGAAGCCTTCTTTCCTCTCCCTGCCAGCTGAGATCCGTCTCAAAGTCTACGCTCACCTCGTTCATTCATGTCCTTTACCGCCTCCTCCAGATCTGGCACCAGGGTATCCTTCTCCTTCTCCAAATAATACTGGATGCGTATATACCCAACTAGTTGGATCTGCGGCTTCTTCTTCTTCAAGATTATTATCGGCACACAGACCACTAGGGTACATACCCACCTCCTTCCTTCTTTCTTGCCGTCAAGTATACTACGAAAGTCGAGTCATTCCCTTTCAAGAGAATGAATTTGTTTTTCAATCCTTTTTTGCGTCTGGATTGGTACCTGCTGGTGTGTTTGTGAGGAGGATGGAAATCTGGCAGAGGAAGGAAGTGAGGTGGGTTAGGATTGAGTTGAGGGCAGAGGATCTAGGGTTTTGTGGGAGTAAAAAAGGCGACGATGGTGTGAGTGAATATGGGGAGATGAAGAAGTGGGTGGAGGTTTGTGAAGGGTTAAAGGATGCGAGGGGGATGAGGCTGAGGGTTGATTTCAGGGGTTGGAAGAGGAGTATGGGGCATATTGAAGAGGTTGTTGCTGGGGAGGGGATGCTGAGGGAAGATGGGAGGTGGGTAGATGAGGGATTGAAGAGGATGAAGCAGTTGAGATGGTTGGAGATTGAGGTGGTTAATTTAGGAATGGAGGATAAGGGGATGTTTGAGTGGTGTAAATGGGTGGAGGGGAGGTTGAATATGGGAAGGGGAAATGCGGAGAGGACGGTGCGGATTATTGCTGTTCGTAGGGTGGAGGGAAAGAAAGAAAGATGTGTATGAACTGAAGGCATCAAGATCCTTACCGGTTGATTCGTGAGAAAAGGGAGATGAAAATCGTCGAGACTGGCAGTTGTTAATATGGGCTGAAACATTGGTGGCCAAATTTATCCACCCATACAGATATTTTTAACTTCTTAATAAATCTGGAGCTAGCCCCAGTACTCGTAGGTCGAATCAGCCCTTCAGAAACCTGAAGGAGATATAAAAGGAAAAGAAACAGACTGATAAGATAAGATCTTGGGATTTGGATTCCATCGGGAAAATCTTAATGACGTCAGCCAAGACGGCACTTGCTTGAAGACAAATTGGGACCTGGCGATCAGATCTTAGTTGTTCCACTTGCATCGTCCCTGCGTTCAAGGGTCTTTTTCCAGGCACAAACACCGAAACATTAACGAGTGGGCTGAATCAATCAAATGCAGTTCTCGGGTTCTACATGTGTGGCATGATGATGCAGGGCTTCATCAGCTTTTTTAAGACTCGCCGCCCTCATCCACGTTTCGGGTCGTCGGACACTCCTTCGTGAAAATTAAACCGTCACACACCGTTGGAGAACCCGAGACTTCCATTTTGATTTGACCTTCTTCTACTTACCTTGTAGCTGCCCGAATAACACATCGGAGAAACAGCGATGGTGCTTGCTGAGATCACCTTAATAGATTGGGGGAAAGCATCATGGCATCCAAGTTGAAGGAGAACCCAGCAGGAGGAATATGGCAGGATGCCGGGAGTGAATGGGGCACATTGCACAAGTGCTGCCTTCCTATTGACTCCTTTTAAATGGTCGGACAGAAGCAGCGTCGTCACCTGTCACGGCTGTTCGCTTTGCTTGCTTGCATCCGTTCCACGTTGCTCGTTGTGCTTGGTTCGTAAGTCTTCTCGGCCTTCTCACTCCCCATTCTTCAACAACCCACAACTAAAACCACGCTACCTTCCCTAGAAGCCGGGTGTTCATTGTCACTGCGAAATTCTACTTCACTTCAAAAAGCTTCAACCTTGCTGGAAAGCGGCACCTGAGACACTAGACCCATGGCCTACTCTGTGTAGTGCGACGGTTGGTAGCAAACCCCACCACATTTGTGTCTCCTCATGACAGTTACTCAGGTGTTGGTCTAACGCTGCTCATGTTGCTCTAAATCATCAAATACGTTATTGGGAGAGCGTGGCCTCCTTCGTATACCACCTGCCTCGTCACTCGCACAGGACAACACCCCTTCTTTCTCTCCTCCAATTCAGCTCTGGCTTCAGCACGACTCGGATGATCCAATCCCAAATGCTCTAGGTTCGCATTTTTACAGCAGCTATATGGAGAAACCTTTCTACGCATTCTCCATCATAGCACCAGACCATTGATAGATAGCTCGTCCCACAAACGCCACTGCCATGCTATCCCCACCAACTTCAGCCCTGCCCAGAGTCTTGCCGCGCCAATCTTTTACAAGATTTCTTCGGGTTCTATTACCAAGTTTCGTCGCCGACCGCATTTTCCCCGAGCATAGAACGGCATATCGAGTCCACCCAACGTCGTATCTGGATGGCCTACGAGGCATCGCTGCCGTCATTGTCTTCTTTTGCCACTACACAGAGAACAATTTTAGCGCCCTCATTCCATCCTATGGCCTCAACCATGACAGAACGTCATCAATAGTCCAGCTCCCGTATTTGAGAATCATCTTCAGCGGCCGGCCCATGGTTCACATCTTTTTCGTCATTTCCGGATTTGTCTTGTCCTACAAACCAGTCCAGGCACTTCACTCACGCGACCTCGAAAAGTTCTTCACCACACTTGCCTCGTCAACTTTTCGGAGAGCGTTCCGTCTCTTTGGGCCGTGCGTTGCCTCGACTTTCCTGATCCTGTGCTTGCGTCAAGTGGGACTTCTTAGACCCGCAAGGGATACACTGACAGAAGAGTTGTGGAAATGGAAGGATGCTGTGCATCGCCAGGTTACCTGGCCATGGTCATGGGACATCGACCTGAAGCCAGCCTACGATATACACCTCTGGACCATCCCCATCGAGTTCGCACACTCGATGCTGCTATTCATGGTGTTGTTGATGCTCTCGCGAGTAAAGCTTCACCTACGCATGGCCTCGGTCTTCGCTTTGATTATTTACTGTCTAACGTGTGGGAAATGGGCAGGATTCGAGTTTTTGGCAGGCCTTTTTCTAGCTGAAATCTTTGTTTTAAAGTCAGCACGAGAGAAGGAGTGGGAGTCGTCTGCGAGAGAGCAGACACAAAACTCAACATCAGGAATGATCGTCAAGACAGCCCAAATCGCTATTATTTTCATAGGTCTGTTCATTGGTGGCTGGCCGAATTGGGATGCAGAGAAGACGCCGGGAATACGCTACTTCAACAGCAAGACGCCGAACCCGTTCGCCACAATGGATTACCTCGCCCCTCAAAAATTTTGGTTTGGTGTTTCGGCGGTGTTCATGGTGTGGGCCATTGGCGAGCTGGACGGGCTCAAGAGGTTTTTTGAGGGTCCACTGGCCCAATACTGCGGTCGTATCTCGTATGCTGTGTATATTTGCCACGGCCCAGTGATGGATCTGTTCCAGGGAGCACTTATTGGACGACCGGCGGTTCCCGCGCACGGCGAGCAAGAAGAGACGGACTTTGCTGCGGAGGGCCTTCTTCCCGACTCTGGTGTGAAGAGTGTCTTTGGGATCACGACTACCTTTCAGCTTACCGTGAGCTGGTTTGTCGGACTCTGGCTTTTGGGGCCATTGGTTATTTGGGCGGCGGATATCTTCTGGAGAGCAGTAGATGATCCGATTGTTAAATTGGGAAAGAGGTTGGAGCTGGCGTGTCTGGATCCTTCATCGGAGCACCCAAGCACAAGGAGCCAGGGGTATTCTATCGCAGCATGACCCAGGGTAATTGATCGAAATTTGGTTCGGGTTGTGTTCGAATATAATGGATTTCAAGGAGGTTCAATGGCGTCGTCAATTGGGGAAGGGAGTTCTTTTTGGCTTGCTCACCATCATCAACCTCGAAGTTTAGACAATGCGCCGCAGCTCGCGCTGGTCAGCTCATTATCTATCGGTTTTTGGAGGAACGCGGAGGGTGTAATGTCATGTACATACATTTTTTATTCAGCTTTTGTCGATTGTTGTCTCGTGAAGATGACTGGATTGCAATCAGTGTTGACTTGGGCTCTCTGGCACAATTCCCATGTTTCCAGGAAATCTGACATGAGCCTGTGACCATCAAGGTTCTCACCTTTGGTTGGAGTGGAGACCTGAAGCCTTTTGCTCCCGTTGACAGATCGTCGACTTCATCCCACTTGAACCTCAAAGTCTATTTCGAGCTACATTCGACTCTATATGCCGGGGCAGCGAGATCATTAGATGACCATTTGTATTTTCTTTTCTTTTATAATATCATTGATTGAGACATGGCTCTTGCCTGCAGCTAGGATCATATGACGCTTCGTACCGGCCAAAAGATACATGCTCAGTAACGCCGAGACTCCCCAACGGCGCGACAGCCTTGCGTGGAGAGCGAGATAGGAGGAGCCATTCCATCTGCCTTTTTCCCATTTCCAATTATCCGGTTGGCCTCGTGGTGGGGGTCTATAACAGGCTAAATCCGGGCATGGCCGGGTTACCGGGTCAAGTCGAGTTTTGTCGGAGCTTCAGTGGAACCTCCAGTGGACGTGCTTTGCAGCGTTCTGCTGCATTCCACATCCCACTCGTCTCTCTCAGACACAGAGTCCCGTACGGAGCGGTTTTCCTGGAGTTCCATCCGGATGGTATCATGACATAGGTACAGATGCCCAGGGCAGGCAGGTGAACCAAGTCAAAATTCAGGGACCAATATGGCAGGACGAGCCGCTCTTCAGATGCACCATGCACTGTTATCTGTAGGGTTCCTTCCTACGTAGAACCGTTTCGATATTCGGGTTTGTATAGCTTCAGCAACAAGTGAGGGGTCACGGTGCTGCTAAGTCTCTGACACCATCGACGTCACTTTTCACAAGGAAAGCAGCTCAGGAACAGTTGAGGCTAATGGGACATGCTCCGTTCGAATCCACATTTTCTCCAACAGAAACATAGATTCCCGTTACAACCGCACAAATGGGGGCTCAGCGGTCGTATCCACAGGCGTCTCCTGGAGATTCGGAAAGCCAGCCGCAGTACGTAGGAATATCAGGTCCTTGACATCCAATGAATTGGCCAGTAAAACCACGCATACGGTCATGCGACGAAGGATTTTCTCTGCGAGTCCCTGACGTTCCAGGTCTTGCCTCCCGCGCTTGTACTGCGTTGCTGGGTGTGACTGACGCTGCAGGCGGGTCTTGGAAATGGAGATGGTGCGGGACGGAATGACCCTGCTCGACGGCACATCTTCAAAGATGAAGCGCATGAGAGAGTGGGAAGCACTGCGAGGAGAAAAGATGAAGGAGGCTAGTTAGTCTGGTGCCACCCTCCCCCTCCAGCTGGCGAAACCTTATGGAGACGGGATGGGTGGGCAAAGGCATGAGGTGGGCAGTATAAGTAGCGCGGGAGCTCCTCGACATCTTCATTGTCTTTCCCGGCTGAACTCCCCTTTCTTCTTCATTCCCATTCCTCCTCACCTCGCACATTCCATTTCGGAAACTCTAACGCCGACATAATGGCTCCCGTTATCAAGCTCAGCAGCGGCCATGACATGCCCCAGGTGGGCTTCGGCCTCTGGAAGGTCGATACTGCCGTCGCTTCCGACGTCGTTTACAATGCTATCAAGGCCGGTTACCGCCTCTTCGATGGTGCCTGCGGTGAGTTCGACCTCCATTCCGTGATATGATACCCAAGTGAGAGGAGGGGACAGTGGTTGCATGAGACAATTCCGTCGGGACGAGGAAAGCTGGCGATTTGAGAAAGTCGTCACTTTACCCCGCCCCCTCTTTTGCTCTCCCCATTCCCCACCGAGGGGCAGCCGCAGCAATGCGTGTGGGGGAAGAGGGACTCGAGTTGCGCCAAGGCCACTTTACCTTTCCCTGTCGGTGGTTCGGGGGATTTGAGTCCGTTCTTCAAGGGAAACATGAAGCTGATTACCTTTTTCGGAATACAGACTATGGCAACGAGAAGGAGTGCGGTGAGGGTGTTGCCCGCGCCATCAAGGAGGGCATCGTAAAGCGTGAGGAGCTCTTCATTGTCTCCAAGCTCTGGAACACCTTCCACAACGGCGAGCGCGTCGAGCCCATCGTCAAGAAGCAGCTCGCCGACTGGGGCCTCGAGTACTTTGATCTCTACCTCATCCACTTCCCTGTCGCCCTCGAGTACGTCGACCCCTCAGTCCGCTACCCCCCTGGCTGGCACTACGAGGGCGATGAGATCCGCCCCAGCAAGGCCACCATCCAGGAGACCTGGACCGCCATGGAGGGTCTCGTCGGCGCCGGTCTCGCCCGCAGCATCGGTATCTCCAACTTCCAGGCCCAGCTGATCTACGATCTCCTCCGCTACGCCAAGATCCGCCCTGCCACCCTCCAGATCGAGCACCACCCTTACCTCGTCCAGCAGGAGCTCATCAACCTCGCCAAGCGCGAGGGCATCGCCGTCACCGCCTACAGCTCTTTCGGCCCTGCTTCCTTCCTCGAGTTCAACATGCAGCACGCCGCCAAGCTCACTCCCCTCATCGAGGACGAGACCATCAAGAAGATTGCCGCCAAGTACGGCAAGCAGCCCTCCCAGGTCCTCCTCCGCTGGGCTACCCAGCGCGGTCTTGCTATCATCCCCAAGACCACCAGACCCGCCATCATGGCTGAGAACTTGTCCTCTCTCGACTTTGATCTCTCTGCTGAGGACCTTGCCCTCATCACTTCGTTTGACCGTGGCATTCGCTTCAACCAGCCTTCCAACGTATGTCCTCTCTTCATAAATATTTCTCGCATTGATACAAATCGCTAACAAACAAATTACAGTACTTCCCCACCGAGCTCCTCTGGATCTTTGGTTAAATTCAGTCGAAAGTTGTTGACTGGTTACTTCTTGAGATACCCACCTTCCCTACACACCACCCTGAGCACAACCCCTTTATTGGGGATTACCCTTGAACTCATCAATTGATAGAAGGGTTGACCAGCCTTTTAACCCATGTCGGGCTTTGGCCTGGAAGAAAGGGCTAACATAGACTGGTCACTTTTGTCACGAAGGAAATGAAAGAAAAAGAGAAATTTTTGTATGATGGTTTGGAAAGACACACATATAGCATTTTTGAAGAGGTTTTTTTTTATGGTTGGGAATGATATTTGGGCTTTTATACTAGTTATTTTGTCCCGATAGAAAAAGACAAAGGAAGGTATTATTAGATCCCAACCATTCTATTCGCCACATGGTTGGTGTTTCGAAGTAGGTGATATGTATGCCCGACTGTATAGAATGATGTATCATTCTCATGGTCATTTAATGGCCATCGATGTGTGAAATGCGCGACTACATTGCAACTTGTGCGGTTAATATTTGGGGGGGGGTTGTCCCTTCTCTTTTTAATCAGGCCATCGCTTCACGTGTGCTATCGATATCAGCAAAACAAACATGGTGTTCGTAAACTTTCCAATTTTCTTGAACCATCATTCACAGTAACGAACTCAAAAATGAAGAAACAAGAAAAAAAAAAAAAGATAGAGAGGCTTCGTTAACGCCAAACCAGGGCAATCCCATCCATACCAAGCAAGGCAAACCACCCCAAACTCTTCCTCTTCATCCCCCTTACCAGCTAGAGCAAAAAAAGTTACCTATGTATAATACAATAACCCCATCCCCAATGCATGGTTTCATCAATACACAAGAGAAAAAAAAGGAAAGAGTGAGCGAGAAAAAAAAATTACTAGATAACGAAATAAAACTTCCAAATCCCCTTCCTTCCTTTTCCCTTGGTCTTGAGCCTGCCTTGTGGTGCGCTGTAAAAAAAAATAAAAAAAACAAAAAAAAACAAAAACCGCCCCCCCCCCCCAACCCCCCTCAAAACGCCCTTTGCGAATTACATGCGTTGAAAGGAGAAGAAAAGAAGAATCGTGCTAATAGACACAAAAAATATTTTCCCTTCATTCAAAACCATGTTTTCTTTTTTTGCTTCTATCGTTTTCTTTTCGATTGGATAAAAGTCTAGAGAAAATGGGATTAACCCGTTACAAAAAAAAACCCAAGATCATGATGTTCGTACAAATGCTATAAAATCAGGTCAGCCAATTACGCACTCTCTGACGGGATAAGATATATGAAGAGAACGGGAGGGGAGGGAAAAAAAACTCACTAGCATCAATCTGCTTCACCTGCGGTAAAGCCAACCGTACTTTATTCCTATAAAGCGCCGGCGCCCTCAACTGCAATGGGTTTCCCTCAAAATACACCGTCGTCAACCCTGCTTTATCCTTGAGCTCCCTTTCCACCTCGTTTAGATCCGCAATCTGGTTATAGCTAGCCCACAGCTCTTCCAGCTCGGTCAAGGGGCCCAAGCCCTTCAGACTTGAGATCTTGTTGTTGGAGATCTCCAGTACTCTGAGGTGGACATTGTTCTCAATGCCTTCTAATGACTCGAGAGCATTGTGGGAGATGTAGAGTTCCTCTAGTTGTGGGATTTCCTTTAGGGGAGATAGGTCCCGAATCCGGTTGGATTGAATGGAGAGTAATCGGAGGGAGGAAAGCCCAGAGAGACCGTCGAGGGATGTGATCTTGTTCTTTGCTACCCAGAGCTCTTCGAGCGACGTGAGGGAGGAGAGGTTTTGCAGCTCGCGGATGCGATTGGAGCCTAGTTCGAGGTTGCGCAGTTTCGTGAGACCCTCAAGGTTGGCGATCTGGGAGATCTTGTTTGCCACAAAGAACAAGTCTGTCAGTTGGGTCAGGTGAGAGACGTGCTTTATGTGCTTGATCTTGTTGAAGGAGAGGTCGAGAGATGTGAGGTTCGTGAGGTCGTCGAGGCCGTGGCCGATATGGGAAATGAGGTTGTCGTAGAGGTCCAGCTCGGTTAGACTCTTTGCCACGCCCGAGAGGCCCTCGATATCTTGGATCAGGTTCTGGCGGAGGCAGATGCGCGCGACCTTGGCGAAGCGCTCGAGACGCAGGGCGGCGATGGATTGGATGCGGGAATGGGTGCAGATAATTTCGTCTGTTTCTGGGTCCTCACCGTCGAGGAGATCCTCGTCGGCGGCTACTTCCTCGCCGGGAACGACATTTTCATCATCAGAGTATTCGGGGTCTGAGAGGGCCTCGGGATTTGCGAGGACGGCGCTCTTAGGTATCCGGAGTTTCCCATCCCAGCCCTTGCTGTCCCTAAGGCCAGGGCTGGTGTCGCCGTCGTGCTTTGGTGAGGGGTTGTCGTCAACTAGTTCGATGCGGTGACCTGGTGACCGCGGGGGTTCGACAGCTTCCATGGATTCTTCTACTGGAGCTGGCATGGTGGACAGCTGTTGTGATAAGGTTTTGGGGTGGCGGTGAAATCGCAAGGATGGCTGCTAACGGCTTTGACTTTCAGTTGGTAGGAAGAGAGGGGGTCTGTTTGACTATTCGAAGGTGCCGTCGCCGTGTTACAAGACTTTTTGGATGCGTTCGCGGATATAAAATCGCCGAGAGGTAACATGTACGGAAATACCAAGCAGAGAGGATACCTTAATAACTGGCCCAGGCTGGTTTTATAACAAATTTACAGTCTTCCATTCAAAAGAGGGGCCGCCGCGGCTTATCGTCACCTCACATCGGTCATTCATCAGCCACCTGGATGCACTGAATGCGGTCAGCCCAGAGGAAATTGCGGGGCATTTGAGACCCCCAACTGCGGCCCTGACCCCCCTGTAAACTTGGCAGACAAGGCAGACCCGCTCCTGATGGACCATATCAATTGTTCCCGCAACTTCCATCTTTTGCGACGGATGCCAGGAGCGGGTTCTCATTGCAACCTCAGATTTGGGTTTCCGAAAGCTTATCAATTTCTGCATCTTCAGACTCTCATATTTCATGCAGCACTTATCTTAAATTCGGTTTCAGGTCCCGTCTATTTCTGTGCTGGGGTCCTGCGTGGCATGCGGTTGAAATAAGAGGGCGAATTGCATCACGACAACAAGTGATAAAAACTGGGCACCAGCTAATTTCCGCCCAACCAAACAAGCCCAATTCAATCAACCCACGAGTTTCCCGCAGCAGACCTCAAGCCTGGACGAGTGCGAGGAGGACACATGATTATGCAATGGTCTGAGGAAGTGCGAAATATCCTCCGCATCAAACCACGCCATTCAACCGCTATCCTCAATGTCGGGTCCATCCCGCATGCTATCTTGTTGTCAAACTCCGATACAGGGAGCCAGGTGGCACTTGACACAGAGGAGGTGGTTGTTTCACAGCCGAGGTTGTACTTCACAGCTAAGAGCTGTTGTTAACCGCAGCACACGGTTGGGACATCGTCCAGCCAACTTCCCAGGGCTAGGCCACAGCCATTGCCGCAGCATTCACATCCCAACCGTGCTGCTGCCTCCGGCAATGTTTACTGGGCTTTTGATTGGCCTCTGGATATGGAAATGCTTCATGATGGTTGTTTTCCAAAACAAGATCATTTACATGCCGGGAATGCCCCCAAATGCACGACGTGAGCGCATTTCAGATTGGGCAAGTCGATGTGGCGGTATCCAATGGACAGAGGAGAGGACAAAAGCTGCAGACGGCACGCAACTGGGGATGGCAGTTGCCACGATCCCCTTGCCCAGAGCAAATCGTCCAATGGCTACACCAGACACCGGAAAGACAGCTGCGGCACATGTCTACGTGCTATACTTTCAGGGTTCGCCATCTTGAAAGATGCGGGTATCGGAACGGGTACTGACATGCTGTAGGGAATGCCTCATCGATACCTCCACGGTTGCCGGATCTTTCATGGGTTCTGCGAGCTGTCGGCGACAGCAAAACACCTACTCTCGCACCCATACAGTTGACGTTTGTGTGTATGAGCTACAGAGGATATTGGACGTCACGCGGCCGAGCATCGGAGGCAGGTATCCGACTTGATGCAGAGGCGGGTGTCGCCTGGATCGCCCAGCAGCATGAGAGCAGATTTGGAAAAGACAACACAACTCTGCCAGTTGTACTGGTCTGGGGACAAAGTATCGGCTGCGGTGTTGCAACAAACCTTGCCGCGACCGGACGAATACCACCGGCCACACCCATCAAGGGTCTGATCCTCGAAACCCCCTTTGTTTCTGTACGGTCAATGTTGGAAACCCTGTATCCTCAAAAATGGTTGCCGTACAAACACCTCTGGCCGTTTCTTTGGAATCACTTGGACAGCTGGGCGAATTTTGGCTTGATAGCGCAGGCTTCCAAGGAGAAGGGCGCTGCGCCGCCGTTCATATACATCATTCAAGCCGAGAGGGATGAGTTGGTTCCAAAGGAACAGACAGAAAAGTTGCACCAAAGATGCGTAGAGCTCGACTTGCCCGTCGAGAGAGGGATTGTATCATCTGCATATCACCAGGAGGCAATTGCGCGACCAGATGGTAAAAAGCTGGCAGCAGCGGCGATTCTGAAACTAACAAAACAAGTCTTGGACAGTGCTTGAGATAAATGGAAATTGAGGTGTGGCGATACAACTCAACCTCCTCCCTGGTGTGGTGTGTGAATGCGTGAATGCCTGGACTTCCCGGGAGCCCCTGTAAATCACCGTGGCAGCGGACCGGTAAAAAAACAGACAAGCGAAAAGGGGCAAACGGAAAACGGGTAGACGCAACAGCTGATCGGCCAAGACAGAAAAGAAACGACACGAAAAAGAAATTTTTGAGACAATCTGATGCTTGTCAGTCAGCGGCACGGCTGATCGGTCGTTTGCTCCGTGCTTAAAAAGGAGGGGAACGGTGTCGCACTCTGGTGTGTGCAGCGGAGGTGTGCTCGTGTTAAGATAACAACGGGAAACGCCTTGGCTACGATACCAACCTGCAGGTACTCGATCCCGACACCAATGCCTTGTGTCGGGGTCAAATAGACTCAATTGAATCAATTGATATTCCCTGATTCGACCATATCTGTTGTTTATATTGGTTCTTCGACTTTGACCCAAGAGAGCTCAGGTTGATGTTGTCAATTGCGACGGGTGGCGATGAGGCTGTTGCTGCCTCCACAGTCATGGGAAGTCTGGCTAGCAATTGTTCACCAGACCAGGGGTATGGCAGAGCCTTGCAGCACAAGCCGTCCAGTTCCTCGGATGTGACAGGGGTGAAAGCTGTGCGCCATCTTTGCATCCCACGCCATCATTTAGTCAACAAGTTGGAGCCATGATTCTGACTGTCCAGGGCACGGCAGTTGAGGAAGTTCCCATTCACACACCTCCACCAACCCCCCGAATGACTCCGGTCGTCCCTCACATTGCACAGGCCTTGTCTATCACCCTGGAACATGCATGAATCCGTCACATCCAATATCAGCCTTGCTTTTGATCCTTGCCAAACCACCAACCTGGGACAAAAACGAAAAAAAAGAGAAGGAAAGAAGCCTTGAAAAGGACTAGCGCCAAGTCAGGTGACTTCGCGGGAATATCCCGTTTCCCTCCCACCACTCTACACGCCAATCGCGTTGGATGGCTCGACACGGGAAACGGTGCCATTTTCGGTCTCGCCTGACAGAGCCTTCTAGGCATCTTTGCAGGCACGGTCTCCTTCAATGTATATAAGATGGTGCGCCCTGCCCGGTTGCATAGATTGGAATTTCTGTTCTCTTATTCGGATGCGCTTGTCTTGGCTTCAAGTAGGTAGGTCTCAATCGTCGGCTTTTTCATCAAAAAATCATCACGGCCAGACTTTTACCATCAGTTTCAATTACACTTTGTCTTTCTCTTGGTTTTACGTGCCATTTTGCCATCATCGGCACCCCGGTCGGATTGGACCATCGACTCCTCCAAGTCAATAATTGCCGCGACGAGGAATCTTTCATCAATCAATCAGACAAAATGTTCTCTAGACGTTTTGAGCCATCGCATGCCACGAGCTTCACCAAGGGCCACCGACTCAATAGGTCCAGCTCATCCTTCAGCAAGGATTCCGGGGTCTCCAAGAGACGCCATGAATCCCGCCGCCGTCCTGGTACATCATCAAATGCAGGTGCATCTCAGTCAAACTTTGAGTAAGTTTTCATTACACCTTTTCGTCGAGCCCCATAACTAACAATTCTCTTCCATTTAGTAACGCATCTTTGTCTCCCATCGTCACCCTCATCGTTGGTCAAGAACAGCGTATTTTCGCTGCGCACGAGCACATCCTCAACATGTCGCCCTTCTTCAACAGCATCCTTCAAAACCAAATGATGGACTCGCAGGTCAAGAAGATCTCCCTGCCCGACGAAGAGCCTGAGATTTTCTCTTCCATCCTCGAGTATCTGTACAAAGGTGACTACTATCCGCGCCTGGTTCACAACAAGAAGCGGAACTCGTGGGAGATAGAGCAAGGAGACGCCCGAAATGGGACTCCAGAGGCAACCATCTACCATCACAGTGTGGATGGTGAGCTACTGAAGGATACTGTGATCTACTGCGCTGCCGAGAAGTATGGCCTCGAGGAGCTCAAGAGGGTTTCATTGAGAAAGCAGGGACTTCGTAAGTTGTTGCTTATTCCCATATCGGGATTCAATGATTCTAACTGTCATGATGAACAGAATCTGGGATTCAAGCCAGCACCATTCTCACATCCGCTCGGTACGCTTACGCCAACACGCCCGACACGGACTCCAAGTTGAGGGCCCATTATCTTGCCCTCATCATTCGGTCGCGCAGCACTTTTAAAAAGAGCGGGACGATGCAGCTTGAGATGTACAATGGTGGAACTCAGCTATTCTTTGATTTGTTTGTCGCCTTGTGCAATCATGTGGACGACATGAGCGCTGCGTAAGTATTGCCTAGTTAGCTGCGTATTTTTTGAGCGATATGACTGACACACTTGTAAACACAGGAGCCCTCGTACCCCGAGAAGCGGAAGGGGATTTTAGCTGCTCGCTATCGTTCACTATTTTTTTTTTCATTTGTTCTTGCCGGCTCCCAAATTCTGGCTTCTTGGTCTCGCCATCACACAACTCTCTCGACACAACGAAACCGAATACCCCCCTGAAATTTGCTATTTCTCTTGTTTTTCTTTGCTAATGGCTCATGGTTTTTGCTTTCTATTCTTCTTTTGCCTTTGTTCATTTACACCTTTTTCACTTCTAACCCGGTGGATGACTAATTAATAGGGGTTTCATCTTCTTTTCTCTTCTGACTTGGTTTGGGCTTGTTAGACACTGTTATCTAGTTTGCTCTCATGATTCGGCGTTTTGGATTTCTCGAATTTGGGCGGCTCTGTTTTTCTTTCTTGCGAGACAAGATATCAAAAAACCCACAAACAGTTTGTAACAATATTTCTTATAGCTTGGTGGGAAGCTCGGGATTTTTTCTTTTTCTTTCTTTTTTTCAATTTCTTTTTTTCAATTTAGGGTAAAGGCAGTCAAGGGTCTTGGTTTTCCCTTTGTTTTCTGCCGGTTTTGAACCTGAAGGTCATATCGGAAATGTGGTGGATGGAAATGAAGGAAGAGACAGATGGAAATTGATGAGAAAAAATGGATGTGTACGACTATGATTCTTGACACTCGTTTGGGTTTATTACACCGCCATCACTTAGCTCTGGGGATTGGATTTATTTGGCTTGCGGTGCGGACGCAAGTCAAGATCACTGCAGAGAAATATTATCATAAAAGGACATTTATGGGAAGAAAACGGCCGGGGCTCATTCGCTCTTTGGAAATAAAATCGGGCTGCCGGTAAAATGATTGTGTTTCTGAGCAATATGTGAATGTGAGAACGACCGTTGCTGAAAGAGGAACATCAAGTACAAATGCTCAAGATGATAATCGAGGATCAAACTGCAGCACGGATCCGCAAAAATAATGGACGACCATAGCAAGAAGTAGACCGGAGTCTCTCATATTCATCGCCAACTCGACCTGCAGCAACACTGAAGAGCTAGGCATAATCATCATTATTTACAGCCTAGAAGTTCTAGAATTACTAATACCGACAAAGCTCACACTCACCCATTCTTTTCCTTTGCTTCTTTGCTCCCTTCGCGATTGGATCAACGGCACATCCTACCCGCACACCCACCACCCACGGTCGGACCGCTTCCCACCCACCCACTTCCAGTCTTATCTTGTTCCAGTATCACACCACATTACACACATCCCTGAGGTGGTGTCACGTCAAGTATGTACACCATTCACATCATCTATCTACAAGCATGCTAGACACACATCTGTTTTCTTCTGTTTTTCCTACCTACCTACCATGGCACCGTTTTTTTACGTTTCGAATATGTTGTCCTGCCATTTTTGAAAGTCTGAGACAAAAGGCTTTGTTTAGTTTAAAATAAAAGGCCCAATTGTTGACTAACTGAATGTAATAGGGATACTTGTAATGATTCAGTTTTTGAATCTCAACAATCCTGAAACACACACACACACACACACACAAGAGATTCTCGAGAACAAACCCCCCCAAAAATTAACCATCTTGTGATGATGAAAAAAGGGTACAAAAGTCAGTCAGTGGCCGTGTGATAACAAAACTCGTCAAATGGAAAAACAGGTGAAACGGCACAGCATGGATATTACATGAAACCCTGGAAACGTTGGTTAACCCCCCCCGCCCCGCCAAAATCTATTCTGCCTCCTTCGGCTTCCTTCTGTCATTTAAAAACATGCATGTATGTATGTATAGATACTTGGGTTCCAATCCATCCATCCATCCATCCACTCATCCATCCATCCATGATTGAATCAATCACTGTCCCACCGGCAACCCGTCGGACGTCGTTTCCGAGAGCTGGAGAGTAAAAATAAACAAGTAAACAAAAAACTGGCTATTGGAATTTTGATTCATTCGGTGTCGTGTATGTACATGTACCAGTGAGTGAGACCAGATTGAATGGTGGTACCAATACGTTGTGCTGAATGAAAAAAAAAAAAAAAGGAAAAAAAAGGAACAAAGATAGGGGCATGTTTGCTGCTCATTTACTCGATTGGGTTGGTTTCCGAAGCAACCCCGCACACACGCAACCACCAAACCAAACTTTCTGGAGAGCTGGTTTGGCACATTCACACATTATCGCACGGAGGAAGTGACTTCGCAAGATACCTAGGAATGCCATGGCCCAGATATCCCGGCAACAGTGACAAAGTTGTCGGGTGTGAGCTGGATGCAAATCTCTAGTATTTTCTCTTCTTCTTTTGCTCTGTCATTCCATCTCATAATTTACAATAGTGTGGAATTTGTACCAGTTCCGTGTAAAGAATATCAGACAGAGACATGTCCATAGGAACGTGATTGCTAATCAGAACCTAGCAGAGTAGAACACTGCCGTGATAACACCCCTACGTTTGCGACATACCTGCAGCCAGTTTCTGAACTGCGTGCGTGCGGGAGTGAATGGCCCTGCTCAGCCCGCGCGCAACTGCGCATTTTACAGCACACCCCTGGTTGAGCAGACCTAGAATTCTCTATCGTAGGGCGCAGCGACTGATTTCTGGCCTGACCATTTTGTCCGTCAGAAGGCGGGGCATCCGCTCAAGTGATATATCAAACACCAGTCCCTGGAAAGGCTCCCGACTTGCTCAGCACAACCTTTCCTTGTTCCCTAGAGATGTATCCCTTCATCAAGCCCTAGAAAGACAGTCAGCCGGATGACTCACATTGACAGTCATAGACGATGCCTTGCTGCCCGAGGCAGGAGCTGCCTTGAGGATGAGGCAGCGAAAAACATACCTTGTAGATCATATTGGCCAATAAGCATTCAACTTCATCGTTATCAACCCTCTCTTGACTGCCGAGACTGATGGCAGCAGCGAACTCGGCTACCGGTATGCGGGTGCGGCGAATAGGCTTCTCCCCCTCAGCAGTCGGCATGAAGCCTCCCGCAAGGAAGACCTTGCGCAGCAAATTGCGTAGCGCGATATCACGGCCGCGCTCCAGAGTAAGATAGATGCGTCGCTTGACGAACTTGTCCTCGCCTTCCTGAAGAGCAAGGTCAAAGGCATGGAGCTCGCCCTGCTTGATGCATTTGCATAGTGGTAGGAACAGCTTTTGGAGTCGTGGATAGGGTTCTAAAAGCTTTTCGGTGGGAAGGGTGTGAGTAGTGATGAGATGGCATGGGATTAGATAAGTTAAGATCAGCCTGGCATGGGTGTCAGCGAGCAAAAACGGAGAGCAACGCGGACTGGTAGCTTACTCCTTGTTCCTTGTTGCGTCTTTGTGGCAGAGACCCCATGCCTCGGTCAGGTGCTTTTCGGCTTCGGTATAGTTCTCTTCGAGGAAGTTCAAGACCCCCTCGTGGTACTTGAATGTGACTTGTTGTGACCTTGGAAAGCTGTAAAAGTCGGGCATGTCACCGCGCCCCGCCGTCAGAACTCTCAGCACATTCTTAGACAGCGATGGCGAGTTCAGTTTGAAGTAGGTCTTGAAAAGAAGGTTGATGATGTAGTAAATACCCCATTTTCGGGACTCTTCGAGAGCTGCTCTGTCGTTCAGGCACGTAGAAAAGACGCGGTTCAATACTCGAGCGCAGTCCTCAAGCTTTTGATGCTTATCAGTCTCCGGGTCGAAGTCGTCCTGGAAGGCGTTTGCTGAGTCATTTTCGAAAGTACTCTTGCTGCGCTCCTCATCGGCCTGTATGGCAATTAACCGCAAGTGCTTTCCGGCGACGTAGAGACATGGTATTGTCCAAGCTTCGAAACCGTAGCTGTTGTACCCCTGAACCAAGGCATTTACCAGTTTTTTCCATTGCTCAAACGACTCGCCCCATAATAGCTGTCCTCGCTGTTAGTATTTGCCCAAGATCATATTCGGCCATGAGCTGACTGACCTCACTTCCTGGAGTTGGGCCCTGAGCACGAGCTCGGGCAAGGCAGCCGGTGGCGCTCCAGTATGCATAGTACACATCCGTCCAGCCCTTGATCTCATCGTTACCCAACCCCTTTACGCGTGCAGAGCTGGATTGGAGACCACGCTTAATGGCACCCTTGACATTGTCTTCCTGCGAGTTCTTCCAATTACCACCATCGGGGTCTATGCTTTGGTGGATTTTGGCCAATTGGGCTGCGCCAACATCTGGGTTGATTGTTTGTGCAAGACGGTAGCCTTCATTGTTTTCCCAAGCTTCCGCAAACTCGCGATAAAAGGGTAACCCAAACTCCATTTTGAACAGACCTTGGTGGCCGGGCTGTTGTTGGATAACCTCAGACGGGGAGATGTGGATGCCCCACGGTGAGGTATGCCTCTTGATCTTGGCGTTAGGTTGAAAGTTGACGGTTACCGAGTTTTAGTGAATTGGTCTAGATTTCAGAGACGGAGTTCCACTGGTGACAAACAGATGATTTGTTAAGTTCTATGATTAAGTTCGTCCGAAGGCGAGATGAGATCGAAGAGTGTGGTTTCATACAGCTCCAAGTTGATGGACTGATGTGATTGGCTTCAAAGAGCTGAAAGCGTTGCGATTCCCCTGCAAGGGCCAGCAGCGGATTCTTACCCCACTGCCCCACCACAACCTCAGCCCGCTTGTGGCGCAAATTTAGTTAGCTCAAGCTTTGCACCGCCACACCTAGCTTGGCCTGCATTTGGTCTGTGCACTTCGAGCCCTAAAGCAAGCGCACCCAATTTTTTTCTTGTCCCTTGCGATCGCTAATTCTGGGGATTCCGACAGCACACGGCAACGACTTTGCGATCCGTAGCGACAAACAGCACAGTAAGTTTCCATTTGCACTTGCGAGGAAGTAATTATTGGATTTATCTAACTTTGTTTTAAGATGGGTAAGCAATATTCTCGATTTGATATCCTCCCAATGCTTGCAGCGACGGCAGCGATCGAATGGCGTTCCGACGACAAATTGTTTTGGATTCGATATTACCACGACTCGACCGATAGGAGCAGGGAGGGACTTGGTGTTCAAGGACTGAACGTTTGATGAACTTTTGGGCTCTTGTTCGAATGACATGCCAACAAAATGGATTGGTGATTTCCGGCGATAACGATTTGCTCGACTTGCCAGCACTGATAGAACATCTTGAACTTTCGTTATTCCGCTCTCGACAGTCTCAAGCAGAACAACATGCAATTGTCGATAATGCCATCGATTATGCTGCCCGCTGCCAGCAGTTCAAGAATGACGGGCTAGCAGATAACTAACAGGAACTTCAGGTCGTCTTCAGGAATACCAGGTCATCGGGCGCCACTTGCCCACGGAGACCAACCCGTCTCCCAGCCTGTACCGCATGCGCATCTTTGCGCCCAATGAGGTCGTTGCCAAGTCCCGTTTCTGGTACTTCCTTCGCGGTCTCCGCAAGGTCAAGAAGGCCACTGGCGAGATCGTCTCGGTCAACGTGGTATGTGCATCCGGTCCGTGGAGAGTCATTGGGATACGAGCTCACACAAATCTCGTTTAGATCTCCGAGAAGCACCCCCTCAGAGTCAAGAACTTCGGCGTCTGGATCCGCTACGACTCCCGGTCTGGTACCCACAACATGTACAAGGAGTACCGTGAGACCTCCAGAACCGCTGCCGTCGAGGCCCTCTACTCCGACATGGCCGCCCGCCACCGTGCCCGTTTCAGAAGCATCCACGTACGAAACTACCCCTGCAGTTCTCAACCTAGCGATGATTTGCTAACGGATTCGCACAGATCCTCAAGGTTGTCGAGGTGGAGAAGACCGAGGATGTCAAGCGTCCCTACATCAAGCAGCTCATCACCAAGAACCTCACCTTCCCCCTCCCCCACCGTGTCGCCAAGGTCAGCACCTCCAAGGTGTTCAGTGCTACGCGCCCCTCTACTATTGGTTAAAGTGGGATTTCATGGCTGCTTGTGGTTGGGGTCGGCAGGTTCTTCAGGTGTTCATTAGGAAAATGGGATATCCTGCATTTACTCCCTAGATCGGGCATGAAATGAATAAATGGTCAAGCACAGGGTTTTGCGTTGTTTTGGGAGCAAAAACTTATTACTGCTCGTATGGTCTCTCAAGGTTTGTCTGGTGCTCCTCAGGATTTGGGAATTTTAAAAGTTCAAAACCATGATGCCCCTTTTGATGCCCGAGCAACAGGCAACCAGCTAGTCAATGTGGTATGCTGTGCGCAACCGAGCCAGTAACATCTACCAACGGCATTCAAGCCCTTCCAGACAGTGTTTGACATTACGAACAATATTGACCGCTGGTGGCGGTGTCATGCATTGAGCACCACCCAGCTGTCCAAATCAGGAAGTTCGATGTAGATACGAGTTGATTGTGGACTAGGTTTACCGTTGCAACTATCGCCCGGTCAGGGGGAGGCTGTATGGGGAGGCTGACTCACCGAATGCAGGCTGGATATATTTCAGTGACAAGCAATTAAATAAACCATTCCTTCACTTACCGAAACTTGTCCTTGATCGTCAAGTCATCGCACAAGACTGCTCACCTCACGGTATCACTCAATCATCTCGCCCTCACAATGTCACAACCCAAATACGACCACGCCCCCGACCCATCAATATTCATCAAAGTAAAAACCACTCTCCCCCGGCAGCCTTTACCTCCAAATTCAGAGAGACAACCGTTCAACACGGAGAGGCTCACCCTCCGCGTGCCGCGTATAGAAGACTTGCAAGCTTTGCATCGCTTACGCACCCAACCCGAAGTAATGCAATGGACTGCCCTTAAGAAATGCGACGGAAATCTAGCAGAGACGGAGAGCAGACTCACGCCATTCTTGACGCCAAATGACGCCAGGACATATAACTTTGCGATTTGTCTGAGGGAAACGGGAGAGTTTGTTGGTATTGGGGGATTCCACAATGGGGGCGCATTGTTTGGGTGGCCCGAGGTTGGATACATGTTTGTTAAAGAGTGTTGGGGAAAGGGTTACGGGACTGAGTTTCTTCAGGGGTTTGAGGAGTTGTATAGGGGGTTGGAGAGGGAGGTGGTGGAAATAGAGGTTGATGGGAGGAGCGTGGTTTGGAAGGAAGGGGGGGATGGAGAAGAGGCTGAGGAGGTGATGATTGCTCTTACTAGTGAGGAGAACGGTGCGAGTCAGAACGTGTTGAGGAAGTGCGGGTTTGAGAAGTTTGTGACTTGGAGGGATGAGAAGGAGGGGGGAACGGGGGATGTGTTGCCGAGTTTTAGGTGGTTTCCTTTGAGGGAGTAGGGTAAAGGGGTCGGGTTGATGTGAGGTACTTTGATGAAGGCTTGATAGAAGGTTGGGCTGAAATTTTTTTTTTTGGGGGGTACTTCTTAAGGTTTGAGCAAATCGGAGATGGGGGTTTGATGGATTCGAAGGTATTGGTTCCTGGTTCATACGGTGCAATCCACATATTCATGAACACATGTCATTGAGCGTGCCGGATCTGTGTAGCCCGCACCGTATCTCGTTTCTGTACCAGGTGTTTCGGCTCTGGGCTTAGTTGTGTTCCCGGGTCCGGGTCCGCATATCGGCCGGCGTCCCCGTGATGGGATCGGAGCCAGATGGCACCGCAGGAAGACTGAAGGAATCTTGTGTATAGGTTTGTTTATTTATACGTAATATAGATCGATGGCCAGAAACGGAATGCCACATATAGTACTAAAACACCACGAGACAACACACGGCGTTTCGTCATTGTACATACTTCGACACCTTCAAGAAATACAGTGCGGGGCCAATGATTTACCAGATGCACTATAGCGGGGTAACCTGGAACTCTCCACGGCATTGCCCCGTCTTTTAAACAAAGTTGAGAACTGCAATTTGTCTCAATTTTATCATCCCATATTTTCGCCCGTGCCCCTTGCCCAAACTCTTAGTTCGCCCAAGGCATTGGGTTTTTGTCTTTGACTGGCATTCGAGCCTCTGATGGATGGACGTCATGGTGTCCCACAGGCTTCCCTGACAGATAGAGCGGGGTTTAAGCAACACCAACCTCACTCACATGAATCCAGATCGTATGAGCCAAGCAGCACCGGTGCAACGGTTTGGACAACTTTAGCTTTGAGATCATTTGTCAGCTCCATTACGATGATGCATTCCACAACGCCCGATGATATATCTTATCCCAGCGACACCTTGAGGGCTCCCAATTCTGCCTTCTCAAGAAGCCACAAAAGAAACAGGGGTTGGGGTTTTTTGTCCACGAACTGCACGTGTCAAGTGCTGTAGCGTCAGCGATCTCCCTCCATCTTCCAACCGACCCCCCTGTCACCCGTTGCGTCAACCATGTTGGCCCCAGTTGGGTTTCGCATCTTGTAAACTTGGTACAGCGCCGCGCGCACAGCTGCCGCAGGTATTCTTGCAACTTGGCTGAGATCTTTCTCAGCTTCCAGGTTGCATGGTTGACTCGAACATGCTGGAATATGCCTGAGAAAGGGAAAAAGTACCGTCCTATTTGAGTAATCCGAGCATTTCCATGTACATTGCGTGCACACTTCGTTTTCCCCCGCATCATCTACAATCGTAAAGTGCGAATTATTCTGTTTTTACATATTATATATATATCTCAGAATACACCCGCCCGCCCGCCCGCCCGCGTGTCCTGCTTGCCTTTCCTGAGAGTTTCACGACAGCAACTAGATCCCCGTTATCGCACACAGTACATACGAAGAACACGCAAGCCGGGGACGCACTGAGATGACGTCCACTGGGCTCTACAACAGAACACCTCCGCGCTTACTTCGCGAATTCGTGATACATGGTCTGAGAAGAAGAAGAGACTGAAGCAATGGCGGCTCCAACAACTGAGTCGCAAGGTGGAAACACCTTCTACGGCTACCTCTTCAACAAGTCGAAGCCCATCCCGGTTCCGACACCGTTATTCGAAGCTCTTCTGAAATCCCTCGCTACATATATCGCACACGAGACGGGGGACAAGAGCCAACACCATTTGTCGCCTGCAAAGCTGTCGGCATTCTACAAAGCCGCTGGATATGACTTTGATTGTGAGTAGAAGACTTCTTCAAGCCCTGATAAGTGCTAACAGTCACCCCCAAATCAGCACTCTTCGTCGAGATGCCGCATCCACACATCTCGGACGTCTTTCAAGGGTTAGGTTGCCGGCACTACCTTCTTCCAGGCGAGGACGACTACGCTGCCCCTTCGATTCCAGCCTTGACAACGAAGGGTTTTATACGGTGGCAGTCAATTCAGACGCTTCTCGAGCCACATACACAAGTGCCTGTGTTGCAGTATGCAGTCAAGAACTGGTGTCTGAAGAATGTCGATACTGGCGTTCTGTTTCCGCCAGACCTTCCCGCAGAGGCTTTCCCTTCCGACACGGACCTCGATACAGATTTATGGTACCAGGAGTGCAAAGTCAAGCGCATCGAGGCAGCAGCAGCAGAGGCGGAGGAGGAAAGACCAAGAAACTCGCCAAAGGCTAGTTATGTACACCCGAGACCAAGTTCCGACTATGTCAAATCCGAATATGTCAGATCCGACTCGTCGTACTTTCCTAGTCAAGGGCGCAACGTCAAGGTCGCCTACGTCAAAGTCGCGACCGCTCGTCCTCCACCCAGTGCAGGACGATCTCCAGAAAGGGAACGAGAGCGTGAACGGGAGAGGGAGAGGGAACGGGAAAGAGAGAGGGAAAGAGAGAGAGAGCATTACGCCCGTCGACAAGCCTCCTCATCAGACGAGCCCACCGCCCGCAGACGCAGCTTCTCCGAATACTCTCACTCACCGCACGAAGTTCCCCGGCCATCACCCGGGCCCATCCCCGTCAGATCACCCCATCTCGCTCCAGACCGCGCACAACAACGTCGACAAAGCCAGCCCCGACCGAACACCACCAACTCAGAGTCAGATGAATCGCCAGCCAGTCCAAGAACAACAAACCCGCGACGCTCTCCAGCGCGTCCTCCACCCAGCGATGGTCCAATCCCGGGGGTTCGTAGAGTCTACACAGGAAGCTCAGAGGACGTCTCCTCCGTCCCTCGCATAATCCGCACGACAATGCCCCCGCCTCCGATCCCTACTTCGTACTCTCACACACATCTCCATACAACAAGAACACACTCCCCTCGTCCAGCTCGAACCCATTCCCCCCGACCGGAAACTGATTCCCACTCCCGCAGGGGATCATCAAGGGAAGACGAAAGTAAACGAACTCCAAGGAGCGCCTTGCACGAATTCAAGGATAAAATATCCAGCTTCGTGACTGGCCAGTCACCTGAAAGACAGAGTCGTAGTCTTTCGGGTTCTAGAACGAGGAAGGAAGTTCCTCCCCCGGTAAACACTAGGGGAAGCAGAGATAAAGATACAGAGAACTTGAGGAGTTCGAGGCTGAGTAGGAGCTGGTCTGACACTGAAACGGATTCGGGGAGCGGAACTGAGACTGATACCGAGGATGAGAGGGATCGGATCAAGGTTATTAGGAAGAGATCTAGGGAGTCGAGGGAACGCGAGAGGGAGAGAGAAAAAGAAAGAGAAAGGGAACGGGAAAGAGCGCGTGAGAGGGAAAGAGATAGAGACAGGGATAGGGGACGTGGAGGGAGGAGACATAGCGATAGAGAGAGTGAACGGGAACGAGAAAGGGAAAGAGAAAGAGAAAGAGAGAGGGGAATCCCACACAGAGCTAATAGGGATCGGGACAGGGACAGACATGTTGACCACTCAGACGATGATGTATCCCCTCGAACAGTTTATCGCCACCAAAGGGTAGCTTCTGGCAGCGGGTCGGGGCCGTACCTAGGTCATAGACCCACTGAGGGGATGAATCAGAGACGGACGAGTAGTCATGCTGATATTGATAGACGGAGGGACATGATGGATAGAGAGAGGGAGAGGGAGTATAGAGACAGGGACAGGGAGAGGGATAGAGAAAGGTTCAGAGGGGAAGATGCGAGGGAGCGGTGGAAGAGGGAAGGAGGACCGTCGGCGGAGAGGTTATCTAGCTCTTCTGGTGTTGCTCGTCATGATCGGTCTCGGGATAGGGATAGAGAAAGAGAGAGTAGAGACAGGAACAGAGACAGGGAAAGGGATAACAGGGAGAGAGTGGCCAGCCCGGCTGGAAGTGGAGTCACCGCTGGTGTTGGTGGCCGGAAGTATCCCGACTTGGGGTCCTGGGTTGCTGGTGTGCAGCAGCGAGCTCCTGGTGGCGGCGGTGGTAGTGTCATCGGTGGCGACAGGGATTAGAGATCCTATTCTCGTCGTCGTGGTGCTTCTTCTCGTCGTCACCGTCACCGTCATCGTCGTCGAAATAGTACGTATGATGATGAAAATGATGATTATGAGAGTGTCGTTGGCCGTTCCGAATTACCGTTCTATGGAATTTGTGGCGTTATGGAGCGACTGGTTGCTTCCGCGCGCCGTCCAGCCGTGGAATCCGAAAGGTCTGGTCGGGTGGCGTCGAAAAAACAAACGGTCGCAGAGGAGGAGGAAGGGAAGAAGAAGAAGAAGACGAAAGTCAGGAAGAGAAGGCCGAATAGGAATAGAAAGGCCGATTATAACGAGAGAATGTATCAAGTGTTTGTTGGTTGTTTGGCTAGGTTCTTGGAAATATATCTTTGATTTACTAGGTTTTGCTTCTGTTGAGGAGCGAGCGAGCAGGATGTTGGGGTTTGCATATAACTTTCACGAAGAAGACGAGGGGGGCATGGATTGCATCCAGTCAATCCATCATTACTTCCGTTTAGCCAAGAGTTTTTTTTTTTCTTCGGGAATTATTTCTTTCTTTTGCTTTGTTTCCTTTGTTTATATGAATGGCGTATAAAGGAGGGGAAAATGACAATTTGTTTGAGGTTTCGCATATCTGATACGACAGCTTGAAAAAAAAAAAAAAGATGATAACAACAGGATCGACCATAGAAACTGAATTACGTATGTATGTACATCAAATACCTATAGTTGCTTTTCAATAAAGATTCATATTAGAGTTTGAATAGATTTGTTTCACTTTTTTAGGTTCAAGAAGAAGAGAGCTTATTGTGGAAATGATAAAAAAAGAAAAAGTTGTCAAAAGAAGAGAAGACATAGAGACAACACCAGGGAGTCCCACCCGTATTCACCTACCTAGGGCAGAGCGGACACAATGCCGAGTTTTCACGGGTGTGTGGTCGTATGTGATAGATCGTTGTCGCAACAAGGCTTATAAGGCTGGTGGTGTTTATTCTTTTGTTTTTGTTTTTTTGTTGTTGTTTGTTACTTGTTTACTCGTTGATGGCTGGACAAACTTACCTCACCTGGCTGCGTCGAACAAAACAACCGACGATATCTGGCATAAGGCAGGTAAGGTATCAATGAGGTGGGCTGAAACACGGTAGATGGCATGTGGTCAGGCTTGTTTTCAAGAATAACCAAGGCAAATACTTGTTTGAATCAGTTCAAAGTCGGTTCATGATAGTGGCGAAAAAGAAGAAGAAGCATGTGCGTAACAGATGGTTGTGAACGTGATGTGAGGCGATACATACCGTGCCGGACAAACATTCTTCTTCGATCCCACCATACTGCCCACTCATCCACTGGGAAACGGTGTTCAAGGATGAGACCCATCTCCGGTGGATTACGAGGGTGATATGATGTGATGGGGCGTTTTGCCTCATATGTTGAATGCAGTGTCACCGACGGAGAAGGGTCCCGGCCAAGAGTAAACGGAGGAGCCCTCATGAAACCATTACATGCAGCCCCGACCAGCTCTCAAGAACACCGTGCCTCCAAACACCTTTGTGTGTTTTTCTTCGGCCACGCAAACGCAATCCAAGCCTGCAGTTCGTGAACACAACACTTGCCTCAAAGATGGTTGTTTGCAGAGAAAATATGTGCTCAAAAGACCAGGTCCCGTCCTTCAAGCCTGCTGCATGTGTGGTGTTGCGTAAGCCCACTTCGCGCACAAACAAGCATGAGGTCTTCAAAAACGGCCGGCCGGTTTTCTGTATTCGTTGTGTCTAAGCCCGGGGCAGCTGACCTAAGACAAGAATCGAATATCGGAACGAGGGGTATGAGGTGGACAAAACAGGAGAGCGAGACATCAAGATCGTGCGAGGCGAGACTCAAAAGACATCACAGATAATTGGAGGGGAGCGAATGATACTAGATCCCGGATTGGGTATGCTGATCCGCGCCGCTATCAAAACCCCTTCCTTCGGCAGGTCGTGGCGGATGGCCTCGGCCGCCTGAACTGGCCGGAAGAAAATCCCTTCATCTTGCGGGCATTTGCGGAGTAGCAGCCCGGTGCCAACCGTTTCCTTCTTCCAAAAGACATTCTGCTGCGGGGTATCATCAGAAAGGAAGGAGACGAGACAGAAGTTAGATTGCAAGGTGGTAAAGGACCAGCTCGAGGGGCGCCTCCGTGTAAATAATACGTCGGCCGGTCTAACATTGACAGGACCGGGTCAGGTGTCGGAGTCAAACTGCCTGACCGGCCCCGGTCCGGTCTCGCTTGACATGACTTTCCACCTTTCGACTTGGGAGACAACGGCTCTGCGCCCGAATGACCCGATGGCTGGGATGGAACCAGCTGCGAAATTCCACCTCCATGTTGGTGGTTCAGGTTGGCAGGTTGGCGCAACGTGCAAACAAACGGCTGGGTATGTGCTGCACCATGCGTTTCTCGGGCACAGCAAAAGATGTGTTCGTGGGGAAAGCTTCTTCGTGCCCGATGGTGCGTCATTTCCATTCGCCAGAGGGCCCTCGAGGGAAGGCGGTCGCCGTGACCGTGGCCCGGCCGGTGGATGATCTAAACATCGTCGTAAAACGGTACTGATTGGACAGCAGCCCAAGTAGGCGCCCTGCACACCGCCCAGCGAAGCCAAATTACTCGACCTCCCAAGGAAAGTCGGGCAGCTGCAGATATATCAATCAATAGTCCACGAGCCGAGAAGAAGCACCGAAGGATGCCGTGGATTGGTTGTGGGCGAGGAGGCCAGGAATCCCGGCCTGATCCATCATCTGGGAAAGAAACAAAAGTGATCGGTTCCGGGTGATGGGGAGATGCCACCAAGATTGGCAAGATTAGCGGGAAACAACGCAGCGCATGTCGAAAAGGTATCCATAGCTAGCGATTGTTGTACACAGATTTTGATGAGTTGGAGTTGGGTCCATGCTGCGCCGGTACGGATAATCGGTAGGGGTCTGCTTTTCGGGTTGCTTCTAGTTGGATGAATCATGAATGGCTGGGATCGATCTGGCGGTCAGACTGAGCGAGCGGGATCATGAGATGCCCCCGGTTTTTGTTGGACTGGAGTTGCAACAGCAGCAATGGCAGAAAAAACAAAAGAAAAAATCTCTTCCATGGCCGGCAAATATGGCCGTTGCTAACGTCGCCTTGGAAAGAAGCCTTCTGTCAGCGAGGGTGATCAAACCAAGCCAGGCCAGACCATTCCACGATGGCGTTGTGTGAATTCTGTCAATATCCCGGCTGGAATCGGTGGTTCACGATCCCGGAGAGCCATTGTGGATTCATTCCAATTCACTTGCATCTTAGCGCGATGCGGGGGCTTGTGGTTCAAAAACGGTGGTCCATCATGGATATGGTGTCCATGGGGTTTGTGAGATGGAAGCGACCGGGAACTGATGTCTCACAGTGAACTCTCCAGTTCGTGGAAATAGGCCCAAAAGAGGAAGAAGGGCGAATCCCACTGCAAGCGATAAACGCCATTGGCCGGATTTATGCAGCCCATCGCTGCGACCGACTGTCCGGTTGCGTGCTTTGGTTTTACTCAATATAGCAAAAAGCCGCCTCTGCGCTTGCTTCCGAGAGCAAAGCGTGAATGGCACTCATCGTGCCAGTGCAGCGCTGTCAAACACTCTGAACCACTCGCCTGCCCACACGCGGGATGAAAAGGTGTAAGGGAGTGGGGTTGGGTTGGGGTGGTGTGGGCAGCGTGGGCTGGTGGAGAGGGGTCTTTCGGACGACGAGGTCCAGTCAGAG
Source organism: Cladorrhinum sp. PSN259 (assembly GCA_033725935.1). Taxonomy (NCBI): domain Eukaryota; kingdom Fungi; phylum Ascomycota; class Sordariomycetes; order Sordariales; family Podosporaceae; genus Cladorrhinum; species Cladorrhinum sp. PSN259. The sequence goes on from MU867110.1 coordinate 240,937, forward strand.
ACCCTTGTCTCCTTGTCCCATGGATGCCATCCCAAGGCACGGAGGCAGCAAGAGCGACAGCGGCCTGAGAACTCGTGGCACCCTCTCTCAGGCTTTGCTTTGTAGCCACGCAGCTCGCATGCCGGTGCATGTGTGCACTTTGCCGTCGATGCAGGCACGGGGCCAGGAGGGCGGATGACTGGATGACGAGAGGTTGGGTAGAAGAGGTTCCATAGAAGCAGGTAAGGTAGGGTGACCAACCAAGCCAAGGTCCTGTCGGGTCAAGTAACCAACCTGCCGGCCGTCAACAAAGAGAATTCGAATTCGTCCGGTATTATCTCTTATAAGTACCCTGCGATTCACGCAACCCGCACCCGTCGCTTCGCAGCACCGCCGCCCTCTGACCAAACGGCGCCCCGCCTCGACCCGACAGCCCGTCCACCAGCCCTTGGTTCCCAGGGACCGCTTGCTTTCCAGCACTGACACCTGCACGCACTGTACTTAAGTGACCCGGGATCCACCGGTCCCGTGGACCCCAATCTCTCTTTCTCTCCCTTCTTGCCGTCAGCCACCCTGCGTTTCGCAACTTCAGACTTTCACTCCCCCAACCTCTTTTGGGCTTGTCGATCCCCCAACAAAGCAATTTGAGGCAGACTCTAGACCACATTTTACCGTGTCACCGTAAACAAATCTCATTCTCTTCAACATATTTCTGCTGCACGCACGCTCTATAACACCCACAGCGAAGCATAGCAAAAGCATCATATCCCGGTCAAAATGAAAGGCCGCCCAGTCGATCAGCTCATTTATGAGTACATGTTCCCGAAACCTCGGCAGTCGGATCCCCAAAACTTTCAACAACTCCTCACCAGACACCTCGTCCTCGAGGTCCGACAGGAAGTCCACTCGTACTATGGTCACCTCGATACGCCAGAGGCCAAGTATCCAGGACTCGACTACACAAATCAAATCCACCGGATCCGCCTCAGTCGCTGGCAGTGGCATCGCCGCCTCTTCCGCGCCTTTGACGGACTTCGCCTGACATACGCTGAAATCCAAAATCTGACCAAGTGGGAAGGCACGAGGTGGGCAAAGGAGCGCTTCGAGCGCGAACAGGGCATCAAGATCCGCGACACAACTGCCGATGACTTCTTCGATTACGTGGAGCCCCAGAATCGTACGCCAAGCTACTACCGAGCGTCTTCAGAACAGACGGACGATTTGGGAACAAACCATGAAGACGAAGAGGACGAGGAGGACGAAGAAAGCGACGATGAGGAACTGGAGAGTGTCGGAGAGGCCTTAAATGAGCGATTGCGCGAGCGAGTAGCCCTCCGAAACATATCAGGAGATGCTTCGGTGCCTTTGGATGAAGACTGGGAAAACTGGTTGAAGAACGCCATAGAATCCGGAGAATTGCCACACGTGGCAGACCACATCGCTCGGTTCCCACGGCTGCACAGTACACTCACCGCCAGTGACATTTTCACACCCTCGATGATGGCTGCTGCACGGGCAGGTCGATGGGATAATATCCCCGACGTTCTCCATGATAGAATCCGGATGACTCTCGAAACCGAACTTCGGCCAGTCCCACAGACACCATCTTCAGCTGCGACTTCGGCACCGCGGCCAACCATCAGATACGAAAACATTAGTTCTTCTGCAAGACTCGGTTTCGATAGTAACGGTCGTCCTGTTAGACTGCAGCTCTGGGACCGTCCTAGACCGGCAGCTCAACAGGATGCATGAGCGCAGGGGGCAGTTTCACTTCTACTTGGACTGGATCCAGACTTAACCAAAGCTGGTAGTCTTTCTTTCTAAATACACACAACAACTCAATGTACGGAATTGAAGATGACATTACCACAATTAATTTATCCCGAGTTTCGTTTTGACATAACAACACATGGGGATACAACATCCGCACCGGGAGGAGCAGCCAGCCCTGATTTTACTCTTTTCTGGGGAGCGGATTTAACGCTCAATGTATTCTTTTTTTGCAAAGGGAATGGAGTAATAAGCCTCCTACATTACATGATTACGCAATCTGGGGCGCAGAGATACCAATGCGAGGCAGAAAGTACAGGTAGATAACATGGAAAAGGGGGAAACGGAGTCGATAGTAATACCAAACAGGGATTGGAACGGGAACATTTTTTGGGAAAAGGAACGAACAGCAGTGGAGAGCAAAAAACACATATCACTTTTTCAAAACAATCACACACAGATATCAAGCATTTTGATCTGCAATATTCGATATTGCTATTTGTGTTTACTTTATCTTTTTTTATTTATTCATCTTTGTAGCCGGTTTTATTATCATCGTTGCATTTGCATCGCAGCGCACATATACAAACAGAGATTTTTACAAAAACACACACACACACACATTTCCATTTACCTTATCCGTGATTGCGATTGTGATGATGATAGGTGAGGAGTTGCAAATGAGTGTTTTGGTGTGTGCTTATTTCAGCCATAGTTGAAGTACCGAACTTTTCCATTACATTCTCATATTTCTGATGAGTCAACAGAGAGGAATCTTTTGTCCGCTGCTAGTTTTTATATCTTTTTTTTCCCCCAGCGGTAATAAAGGTCAATCCGGTTAGTTTGATGAGTCTTGACGAGATCAGGTGATTCCGGATTGCGGAATGCTCAGAGAGGACCGCCGGCAGGATAGAGAAAACCTGGAAGAAGTGCACCGCTCTTCCAGGTAATTGACTGAACACCCGACAGTATTGTTGTATATGTACAGTACTCCAAAATTCCGAAGTGAACTGAACTGGAGATACTACGAGATTAATACGGTCTAAAAAAAAAATCCTCACGAGAATGAAATCTGTGTTCATGATTTAGTTGTTGTGTCCTCGTCAATAGATTTGAGTATGTATGTAATTATATTCACGTTCTCTTGATGTGTAACTTTTATGAGGTGTCTCTTTATTGTATGGTGTTGGGGGGTAGGAAACAAACTGAAACCTGACAAACTGACTTGTTAGGGTTATTACCTATGTAGGTAGGCACATTAGATGTTGTTGTTGTTGTGGTTTTTTTTTTTTTTGACTCTATTTATGAGGGTTTGAGATGTTTTATTTATTTATTGGACGAGTGATTAGGATGTATAATGCTCACCGCGGAAAATGATGATAGTTACCTGAAGCTTTTGTTTACAGATAACCATTTTTCATTTACTATAGCGAAGAGGGTTTCGTGTTTCTCTTTGTTGTTAAGTGATGATGAATGCTAAGTAATTAGGGGTGTGGCGTTTTCTGTGTTGCCGAGAGAGTAGGGAGTCTTAGTGAGTGACTTAAGACTGGTGCCTAGGAAAGTGGAAGTTGGTGTAAGAGTGGGAGTTGATAAGAAAGTGGAAGTTGATAAGAAGGTGAGAGTTGGCGAGAGAGCAAAGGTTTGTTTTGAGTGTGTTTTTGATGGGTAAACAGAAACAAAGGGAAATGTTATCATTGACTTTTGTACCAGGAAACAAATCAGCATTTTTGGTGTACGGTAAATGGCCTTGTTTTAATTCTGTGTTCCGTGTAAATACCTTATGTAAGTACTGCTCCATTAGCTGATTTTAGCTCTTATCTGACGGTGTGTACGACATGAAATGTATGGGGTAGGTAGAAGGGAGTGGGGGAGGGGGGGGGGGGTGAGCCTCACTTAGTCCGAACGTTGAGTCCGAACTTGCGGGTTATGGGGTTGTGGGTTAGGGAGATTTAGAGTAGAGATATAAGATGATTGATAACCACGAAGTCTGACTGCATGATGGCTAGCTCCCTGTGAAACCTGAAATAAGTGTAGGTCATGTTTATTGTTACTAAGCTTCCTTCTAGTCATTGCCCTACTTTTTTATATGGCGGATAGACAGTTCCGTGAAGTATTTGGTCTTCTTGTCGAGACATGGACTGGGAAGTATCATCAACCGGGTTTAAGGGACCCGTTGCACCTGCTAGAATCTAGCTCGGACGGCCCTCGGTCTGTAGTGTATGTATGAATGTGGTTGAGTAATGTCTTTGCGTTGACACGGGGTACGCCACCGAGGTCGAAAAGATGACATACCATGCAGGTTCGGAGAGTTTATTTCAAGGGCTTAGCTTAGACACACGCGCCGCGGCCGATCCCAGGCATTTATCTCGGTACTTTCGGAGTAGTTGGTATATTGTGTATATGATTGGTTAAGCAACGGGTCTTTAACTTCATAAGATCATGTTTTGGCATGTGTGCTTCCCTGGACACATTGTACGGCCTCTGAGCGGAGTGAGCGAGGGTTCGAGATGCTTGATTTGTGTTCGTGATCTATTTCCAGGCGTGATACACTCTATACATGGTGCGTCTTATGTGATACCATGGCTGCCTGTGGTAGTTATCTCTCATGTGAGTATGTTTCGGAAGCCTCAGGCAATGAACCTTCGGATGGCACGAGTGAAGATCTAAACAGACCTATGCCTAGGAACGTAGTCAAGAATGGCTTCCAAAACGAGACAATACTGGTCCACTGCGTCGCTGCGGATTCCGTTCTAGCGGGGCGATTGAGGCTCGAGGATCATTAAGATATGACACGGCTCCTTACCCCTGACATCGGGGCATGCAGTTGGTGCAGGGTCTGGGAAGCAAGATGTCGGACGAAGCAAATACTCACTGTCCCATATGGTTATTTTGGGGTGTGATATGTTTTTAGTATCATGGGAGATTTGACCAGTTCCATGTTGAACAATGACAAGACTCGAAAAGAAGCTGCCTTCGGCGTTAGAAGTTCGGCGTTACAGGTATCAAGCAATTCAGCATCTATTGATGCATCTGCTGGGCGGCGGCCGACGGCGCTCAGCATCGCGGGCGGAGAATGGGTGGTTGCACGACTTGTGGCACGGAGAGTGAAAGTTTTTAACATCCGTTGGCAACAAGGAAGATACCAACGTGTCGGATACCAGAGTGTTACACAAAGTTAAACATTCATCAAAAGATGCTCACTGACCATGTCGGCGTGCCCAGACGATGCAAGTCCGCTGACGCACGACGTATGATTGAGAGGTAGACAAGAAGGCGGGTCGGAATAGTTGGTGATGATCTCGGATTAATATGGTCGATCTAACCAGATATCGGGTGTTTAATGGATGGTTAACGTGTACTGATTTGTCAGTCGGCCGCTAGATACACCGACTATGGAAGCAACGACTGGCATCGCAAGATTACTAATCAATACGCACAGATAGCCATGGTGACACAGGCATGAATCTGGTAAAGTTTTGAAATGTTTGCTTAGTAGTTGAAAAGAGCAATAACCTTTGGCAATTCCTTCTCTTTTGTCGCGGCAGGCTACCACAATTACAAATAATCAACGGTCAGATAACGAAGACGAAATACTAGTATCCCGCCTTGACAGGGTTTTGAAGGATGGGGGGGATTTCGCTTGTGTCACGTTAGTTGAGCGATATCGATGTTACACGGGTTCCTTACCAGATCCTTACCTGTGCACAAAGGCGAGGCGGAGCCCCCAGGACATGTTCCTTCTTGGTATGGCTGTGTTACACCACAGACGCCAGGCAGACGGTTCCTTCCTAAATCTTTCCCCGGACAACCATCCAACTTCGTTCCAGATCTTTCCAACGTGGGATTTTATTGCCGGCGACGGTCGGTGCCGAATCACTGCAACTCTTTAAGTGCGAGCTGACGCGAAAGACCGATGCCCCTAATGCAGGCGATTGTCTCTCTGCATCCCTGGAGAGCGTTTAGAAACAGGCGCGGACGGGAATGCCAGGATAATTGTTTCAATGATGGAGGTGCATCAAGCGTCTGGTTGGCCAATCCCAGATGGCCTTCCTCCACCGTTCTGTAAGGCGTACTACCATCTATGCCACAGCTCAATCGTTATAGAGCACCTGGGATAGTTGCCTGACGTATCAGTGGCTGAAATTGTATCCAAACTACCGAGGGGGCCATGTACACGAGTCCGAAGTGATTCGTCACTGCCGGTTTGACATACATATCAACCATCACATGGTCGTGATGGCGTCTCTTGTTGAAACGATGGGCTCTCAAACCCAGATCCTGTATCTCTCGTTCTCGCCAAACATCGCCACAACGACTATGAACTCCTCAGGCCAATCACCCCCAGCCGGTTACTTCTCGACCTTCTCGATTTTAGACCCCAATCGTCCCAACCCAGAAGGCTTTGGGAAGCCGCAGAAGCGCAATCGACGAGTCTATGTGTGTATTCCATGCCATCGACGGAAACTCAAGTGTGACAAGGGACAACCGTGTTCCCGCTGTATTCAGGCCGACGCTGCAGATGAATGTGTCTATCAAAAGTTCCCTTTCGGGAAGAAGGACTCGAGTACTGAACCGGGAGAGACATCCCGCCCCCAGTCATCTGTTGGAAACCCCAGCCCTTGCGTCTCCCCGACACCATCCGAGAATGAGGTAAAGCCACCTCGGCTTCATGGAGTTACACACTGGACTACCATCGCCTCCGAGGTACGAGAGCCCAGAGCACCAACATACCCACCTAACCCACAAAAGTCACCAACCTAACCCAACCTTCACTGCCTCTAGTCTAGAGAAGCATGGCCTTACATTACAGGATCCCATCCCCAATGGGAACCACGTTATCAACATATCCAAAGCTTAAGGTATCTGGTTGCGTCCTTGCCAAGCCCCAACTTCCCCTTCGGCAGCACCTGCGAATGTACTCAAAGCCGAGTTCAAGTCCTCAATGGTCTTCCTGGTCGTCAGGTTGTCGATGCCCTAGTTCGAAGCTACTTCGACACATTCGAGCCCATATATCGGATGTTCCATCCTCAACAGTTCAACCAAGAGTTGGAGATATTCTGGCTGGACAGTAACCAGTGTTCCGAGGAATGGCTCTCGCAATTCTTCATGGTGATTGCTCTGGGCTGTCACTCAGCACCTATCCAAATCCTCAGCGGCACCGGACACCGTCCCGATGATTGGTGTGATCGGTTTCTGAGCAATGCCCAATTCTTCTTCAGCAGATCATCCACGTCGTCGAATCCCACAATCACAACCGTTCGTACTCTGTGTCTGGTAATCATCGCCCAGCTGCTTGAAGCCACCAAAGGGACCGAACCCTCGCGGCTATCAATGTTGATGGGCTATTTAATTCAACTAGGCGTCTCCCTGCACCTGCACCGAACCACCAGCCTCGTCCCAGATCTCAACCCCCTCGAGGCTGAAATCCGAAGACGCCTGTGGGTAACGGTCCAGTTTCTCGACCTAGACGTCGCAATTCGAACGGGTACGTCGCCGATCCAACCAGACAGCGACATCGAACCTCCTCTCAACATCAGCAACACCGACGTCTATCTCACCGAGCACGGCTGGTTGATCGAGTTCGACCAACCACCCTTTACAGCCTCCGATACCCGTCCCATAACAAACTCCACGTTTCAACTCAAGCTTGCCTCCATTCTACCGCCCCTAAACAAGATAATCAAGATCGTGAACTCGCCGGCTAAGCCTCCGCCCAAGTATGAGACATCGCAGGCGTGGACCGAGCTCCTCCTACGCAAACTCTCGTCGTTTGAGAACATTTTCCCGATCCACTCTCCACAGCTCGACACGCTTAAGACCATCATATACCGCGCCCTCCTATCCCTTCCTCATTTGAAAACAAGCCAGACAAAGACCTTTGCTCTTTCCCTGCTGGACATTCAATCCCGCCTGCGTCTACTGGGCACACCGAGCCCTCAAAACTTCTTGCTTCATCACGGGGGAGGTGGCCCACCCGCTACCAATTGTCTCTTATCGTTGAGGAGGGACGATTTTGGCGCTGCGATACTTTACCTTTGCTGCTCTTCTTCTTTTGCTTCCTCATCCTCATCCTCGTCTCAATCGCAGGAAGTACTTTCGAGAGTAAGGGAATCACTCCAGGACTTTCGAGATTGGGCGTGTGGATCGACGACGCACTTTGACGAGTTTGTTATGCTGAGTGTCGCGGTTGGATGTTTGGAAGGTTTGATAGAAAATGGGAAGGGGGGGATACAAGGAGTATTAAATAATGAAGTTGCTGCTAGGATTGAGCATACGGTTTTGTCGGGACGGTTGTGGAGTGGGAGTAGTAGTACTGCTTCTGGAACCGGTAGTGGTGTGAGCGGAAGTGGGAGCGGTGCTACTGGAGGAGGCGGAGGGGGAGGAGGTGGAGGAACAGGTAGAGGATCAGGGGCGGTAACTCCCGCTGCTGCGGGCGGGGGCAGTGCTGGTGCTGGCTTGTGGGAGGGCGGGTTCCTGCTTGGTGGTGGTGGGTTTGGTTTCGATGCTAGGTTATAGTATGGTGTTTTGTTCTGTGTTGATGGAAGGTGAAGTGTTCAGATATGTGTTGCAAGGTGGAAGCGGTTGCCAGAAGGTTAGAATATGGAATGTGAAGAGGGTGAAAACCTGGGTGAATACACTAGAGGAGATTAGCTAAATGTGTTTGGTTGGTAAAGTGCTGCAAAGCAAAAATGTAAGTGAGGAGGCACATACATACCGCAACGGCAAGCGGGGGAGCTTGGACATTTTTCCGGGGTTTATTCTTCCCCCTGATGCAGACAGAAACGGCGTTTTGGAGAGAGGCATCTTACACCACTCTATAGATAGAGTATACATAATCAAAACCCTGAAACCTTTTGTATAGAACCTCCTTTTCCCTCCTCCGCCTGGTCCGTCTTACTCTATAACTGTTAATGTACAAAGAATGTACAAGAAACGGTTTTTAAAAAACACACGATGTAGAAACGATGTAGGAAACCAACCTCTCTCTCTATGTCGTGAAAACGCATACAAAACGGCGCAATAATACAACATCATATTCATGTGCTGGATCCCTCTTTTTCTTAAGTGATCCAATATGAATGATGTGGACCAACTCGAATCGTCCCCTCGACTCTCTTTCCAGATGCATTTCGCCTTCTCTGTTCGTCTCTTGTCCGCAGAGAATGCCGGCTCATTTGTCCCAGCTGCTTGTTTCTCTCTTTCCTCCACCTGCCGTCCCCTAGAACCCCTGCACCTCCCCTCCAGTCACTCCCAGCATCACAGTCTCGAGTCGTTTGGTGTACCCATCTCTGATTCTGATAGCATCTCCCCCATTTTTCCTTTAACCCAATACATCAGACTCAGACTTAAATCTTCTGAAGGAAAGCCTCGAGGTCGAAGTTGGGGTTGTTGATGTCGACTAGGGTATTCTGTCAGCAAATCACTCTCTTACCAACTTTATTGGAGGCCGAGGAAGCTCACAGGAAGCAGAGTCTGAGGAAGCAGTAACGGCAGGAGCGTTCTTCTTGGCGTAGGCAGCCTTGGCCTGGTTTATTAATTGCTGCTTGTGATCATACTCGCGCTTGGCAGCGGCGGCAGCGTCGGCGGCGTAGATCTTGCGCTGGTGGGTGAAGCCGTAGAAGATGCCGAGGCCGAGGGCAGAGTACCGGAGGACCTGGGGAGAGATTTATGTCAGAACCTATGACCAATTCTGTTTCCTTAAGTTGGGTTGCAAGCAATTCCTCATCCGCCGTCTCCCCTCATCTTCTTTCTAGCTCCCCGCTCGGATCGCATTGACTTGAACTCAATCGAGCTCTATCCCTCTCTTCCCTTCTGATAATTGCTGCCTTGCTCCATCCCACCACCTTTATGCCGTCTGCGGGGATGTTGGGGTATTGCAGTGCTGGGCAAAACTCACATTGACTCCTGATGATGCCATTTTTGAAGTTTTGTGTAGGGATTGGGGAGATATGGAAACACCTCGCGACCTTTTGGGGCAAAACGGAAATTCTTTTCGGCGGGGGAGAAGTTTGGGAATCAATTGAGAATCCCAAAGTCAATTCGGTTCGTCGTCGGAGGGTCCGGGTCGGCGGGTGTGGGTGACGGTGGATTTTAAACGAGAGGGGAGTATTCGAAAGTTTTGGAGGAGTGGCTTTCGAAAGCTTCACCCTCGGGATTTTTCGCGGTTTTTTTGGGACGCCGCCTGGCTGACTTTTGGCAGCACTGCACTGATGGACCACTCTCACTGCCCAAAAAAACCGGTCTTTTCAGTTGCTTTGCCGAGCATGATTGCTGCCAAGACCGAACCATCAGGTGATAAACTCGCACCCCTGGGGTGAAGGTTTGTATCTGTCTGCGCTACAAGGGCGGGCGGGGGAAAACCCCTGTCAGTTTTTTTCTACCGATGGAATGGGGGTCCATGCTTGGTCTTTCTTAACTGGACGTTAGCCAATTCGCGAGAGACCAGCGACACGCATAGAAACTTAAATGAGAACAACCACGCAAAGAACGAAGCAACAGAGGGTCGCCAGACCGTTATCACGTTGAATTAATCCGCCGTTGGTTTGTTGTACCCAGATCAACAAAAACATCGAAAGCAAATAGATCCTAAAAACGACTGCGAAACGGGATAGTACTGGAAACAACATCCTACTAATCGACCAGCGCCACTCCCGGAGACGAGACCCCTGGACACAAGCTTAACTCTGACGGTAACCCAGAGTCGGCAGTTACACACTATAGATTGGAAGTCCTGATATGAGCTTGGAGTTCCGACAAAATGGAACAACGCCGAGGTGAGATCCTCGCAAAGAAGGCGAAGCTTGCCGAGCTCAAGCGACAGAGGGAGCTTCGGGCAAGCCAGGCTGCTGGCCGCGCAAGCGCTTCACCAGGCGAGGTCCGTCCTTGAATACCCCTTCCGTGATTCTTTTGTCCCTTAAACTGACCCTTCAGTGTAGCTTGTCTCCCCCATACCTGGCCGTCCAAATCGTACTGAGATCGAGGACCTGATTAATAGTCTGGTACGCGAGCCACGACCAATCTCCGTCTCGACTGGAGCCCACTCCCCCGCTCGTCGCGGAAGCAGACCAAACAGTGTACTCAGTGCCGGCGAGATCAGCACCGACTTTCATTCAGAATTCGCCAGCCCTTCAATCGGACAGGCGACTGCTGCGACCCTTTCTCAGCCCCAAATCCTTTCAGCGACCCCGCTTACGACCGTTTACGAGTGCCCACCATCCCCAGTGAAGGAAATATTTACATACAGCAAAGGAGTACAAACGACAGATGACTGGCCGCCGCCGAGACGGTCCCGCGCAACCTCGGATACAGAACCAGAAGACCAAGTTACCTCATCACCAAACAAACGGCTGAGCAGGAGAGAGCGTGATAAGGAGGAGGAATTGCGAGAAAAGTTACGGAAAGAAATTGAGGAGGAACTCAGAGCAACAAAAGAGCTTGTGACAGATGGAGTGCTCAAGCCAACATCCGCAGCCAACTTCCTGGCCCGTACTCTCACAGAAGAGGAAATGAAGGCTATGACTCAGTCAGAAGAGTTTATGGACTTTGTCGATCGGTCAACCAAGGTTATTGAAAAGGCACTGGATCAAGAATACGACATCTTGACGGACTATACCCTCCAAGCACACGATGTCGATGATGAGGACGAGCAGAGTGGCAATGTAGGAGGAAAGGGACGCCGCAAAGTAAAGGAGGTGGCCCAATTCTACGACGAACGCTGGTCGAAGAAGCGCATGGTTAGCTCCATTGACTTTTCTCCCAAGTTTAGCGAACTTCTGCTCGCCTCGTACACGAAGAACCCCACCGCGCCTCATGACCCCGATGGTATCGTTCAAGTTTGGAATATGCACCTCCATGACAGACCAGAGTTTGTCTTCCACGCCCAGTCCGATATCCTCACTGCCAAATTCTCTCCTTTCCACCCCAACCTCATTATTGGCGGCGCCTACAGCGGGCAAGTTCTTCTCTGGGATACACGCGCGAGATCCGCCCCTGTGCAGAAAACACCACTCACTGGATCTGGCCACACGCACCCAGTGTACTGCGTAGACATTGTTGGCACACAAAACGCAAACAACATCATCAGCACTTCCACTGACGGCGCTGTATGCGGATGGACCGTTGATATGCTCTCACAACCGCAGGAAACCATGTCGCTCATCATGCCGCCGCCTGCGAAAAATGAGGACCTCAGCCCCACCTGCATGGCATTTCCTCAAGCAGATCCAACGTTCTTCTTGGTTGGTTCTGAGGAGGGCACAATCTTCCCTTGTCATCGGTATGATCGGGCTGGAGCAAAGGCCGGTGTGGACCAGAGGGTCAGTTACAAGGGGCATGCCGCTCCTGTCATGTCTGTTGATTTCCACCCTTCAAAGGGACCTGTTGATCTGGGAGATTTGGTCCTGTCCTCGAGCTTGGATTGGAGCGTTAAACTCTGGAAGGTGCGGGCGCCGGCGGCAACATCAGCTGTTGCTCCTGGAATCTTGGGTACTGCGGGTACGGAGTCGCAGGTCACGCCGCTGTTGGAATTTGTGAGGGAAGATGTGGTGTACGATGCGGCGTGGTCGCCTGTTAAGCCTGGTGTCTTCAGTTTGGTGGATGGTGCTGGCTGGTTGGAGTTGTGGGATATCACGGTTGAGACGGAGGAGCCCGTCGCAAGGATTTCGCCCAGTCCTAGGAAGGATGGACGGACGATGTTGAGCAAGAGTTTGAACAAGGTGGCATGGGAGCCTTTGGAGGGTAAGAGGTTGGCGACTGGAGGTATTGATGGTGCGGTAACTATGTTTGAGGTTGGGCCAGATTTGGGAGGCAAGGAAGGACTCAAGAATGAGGAGTGGACGAGCGTGAAGAAGCTGGTGAATAGGCTTGAGGCCGTGGGAGCGAATGGGCCGACTGCTTGATGATAACAGGGGTGGTGGTGGTTTATGTCTAAAGTATTTATGTGGCATGGGGCACGTAAAAACTCTCTTGTTGGTTGTTTATACCCGTTATTGTTGTCAGTATAGTATGTAATGAAATAGGGGCTCAATGTCGATCCGATACCCTAACCCTACACGAAGTGAATGTGTTTTCTATCTCGCTTACGTAACAGAGATTGTCTGACTTACCCACCAAACAAATTCTTACTTTCGAGCTTTTTCTCCTTGCTACCACGTCTTTTTTTAGGAAGATAGCATCAACATATATCGGCTGCGAGATGCAGCGACGAAATACTCCATGATAAAACCGTAAGTTATATGCTTTCTTCACATGTTCAATCACCGGCGTATATGATGAATGATTCTTCCATGAATTCTGCAATTCTCAATAGCCCTCTCTCCCTTGGGGGGATTTGGCCCTGTGTGGACAGTTACACATTACAATTTACCTGATCGCCTTCTTTTATTTTTCAACCTAAACATCCTGTCAAATCAGTTGGTTTTTCTTTGCAAAATAACTGACAGTTCATATATATAGGAAAAATAAAGAATGGATATAAAATAATGACTTGTTCACAATAATGATAATAATAAAACCATTTACTCCTATTTCTTGGGCTTTTCTTCCATCCCGTTCGTTCGTTAGTAGTTCCAGTTCATTTTGCAACAGTGAAATTTCATACTCGATCGATCCCCCCAACCCAATTCCTTTCTTTCTTTACGTATCCTTGGGAATCCAATCGGGGTACCTCTCCCCCTTCGGCTGAAACTTTTTCAAAATCTCATCAATCTCGTCCATCTCTTTATCAGAAAGATCAATCTGCTTGGCGTTCTCCTCCACCCTGGCGGCGGTGGTCGTGCCGGGGATGGGTATGATTACGGGCAATCCCTCGCGGCGCTGAGAGAGCGAACGAACCCAGCTGATGGCCAGCTGCGCGGGGGTGCAACCCTTTGCCTTGGCGAGGTCGTTGACGAGGTTGAACAGCTGGAGGTTGTGCTCAAAGTGCTCGGGGAAGTAGCGGGGCATCATCTGCAGGTGCTCGGGGATGTCGGCCGCGGTCTTGATCGTCCCGCCCAGGATCCCGTGGCCGATGGGGCTGTACGCCACCAGGGGGATGTTGTACTGCGCGCAAGCGGCTATGACGCCGTTCTCGAGGGGGTCGGTCACGAAGAGGCTGAGCTCGTTCTCGACGAAGGCGATCCTGGAAGGGTCGCCTCCCAGGGCCTTGACGGCCTCGTGGATCGTTTCGGCGCGGACCTCGCTGAGGGAGATCCCGCCCAGCTGGCCGCGGTCGATGTACTCTTGCAGGGCGGAGAAGGTTTCCGAGAGCGGGACGTTGGGATCGCGGCGACCGCATTCAAAGACGTCCACCTTCTTGAGGGTCAAGGTCGAGAGGATGTTGTCCATTGACTTGCGGACTGCGGCTGCGGAGGCGTCGACTCCGGAGTGGGCGTAGCAGCCCTTTATGGAGAGGACCACCTTGTCGACGTCTTCGGGGTACTGGGTGAAGTAGGACTGGAGCAAGGTGAGGGAGTTGTATTCGGGTGTTCCGTAGAACTCGCCTCCGTTCCAGAAGTTCATTCCTTTGGAGAGGGCGGTGCGGAGGGCTTCGAAAGCTTGGGATTGGGGAGGGGGGTTGGAGCGCCAGGTGAAGCCCATTAGGCCGAAGCCGGTCGGACCTACTTCGCGTCCGAGGATTTGAGGCATTGTTTTTTTTTTTTTTGCGGTGCAAGATTTTGTGTTGGAAGGTGTTTGTTTAAGCTCTTGAGAGAAGAAGAAGATGATGATGCTGGATGCTGGTGAGAAGGATGTGAATTAGACGAAGGGAGAAGCAGCTATTTTATACATCTGAACTCTTCTGTAAAGCTATTCTAGACTACATGTCGGTGCCCCCCACCCTAACTACATTTCAACGTCGTCGTCGTCGTCGTCGTCACCGTTCAACAGACAATGTTAACTTACGCAAGGAACTTCTCTCTGTGAATGCCTCGTTGGAAGCAAGGGTTTGTGCATCTAGGCATGGTGTCATGAACTCCCTATTCCCAAAAGAGGCAACAGTCGATTGTCAAATTACAAATCTAGGTTCGGTTTGTTTCGTGTGTTTCGGCACATTACTCCTGGCAGAAACAAAGAATAAGGGCATAGCTTGGCATCATCTGGATCTTTGCCCAAGAACGGGAGCGTGTGTGCATGCTTGATTGCCTTTCTGGTTCAGCTCCGGCTCGCTACGTCGTCTTTATACCCGTTAACGCCGTCCAGTGATGTTACCGTAGAATCTCTCGAGATAGAGAATTGCCTTCCCAGGTCGGTCAAATCAGACCACCGAGATCTGGAAGAAGTGGGACTGTTTATTTTTGTGGACTGTTGAGATTTGGCGGTATCCATTTTGGGATGTGCGTGATTTCAGCTCACTAAGAACTCGCATTGGCCAGTTGAGGTGGGCAGGGCAATTCTCTATCGGCAATTCTCTATCTCGAGAGTTTATACGGTACCATCTCCCTCGCATGTGTAACCGAACTTTGGATAACAATTGACTGAATCGGATCTTTAAACATCTTAACATTCTTTAATTCTACTTGATTATGAATAAGCATTGTGGTTGGTGCTTGCGCCAACTTCATACAATTGGGTAGGCGTACGGCAGCGCTATCCAGTGCTGTGTATTGATTGATCATCCTTAAAAGCGAAAGAGCGAGTTCTTTTTTTCTCCCGCTAAATACTTGCATAATCAATGGCGGCAGGACTGTTTCCCTTTTACGCTCTTAGGCTGGAGTTCCTTCTGCATTTCCATGCATGGTATTGTGATGACCCGAAGGATTGAAGACAAGGGCATGGATGTTATCTGATCGCCCGCGGAATTCCCTTCAGAGCGTATAGGTGGAAACTGGGGACGAGTGAACTTGTCATCTTTAGGAACTGTATTCCGTAAATGCACCACGAAATGTCGCTATGTAGGGATCTGGATCGGCTCATATGGTATTCCTGAAAATGCTGTTGTAGTTCGAGATGTGTATAAATCCATATCCGTACATTGCATTGTTTCCCCACTTGAGAAGCATGTTTCCGTATCGGGAAACCAATCGCCCGACACACCAAATTAAAAATGACAAACAAAAATAAGTATATCGCAGATATTGAAAAATAAAATAAAAGCGAAGGCTATGATCTGACTATGTCAGAACGCCCTATGCACATGACGATCACGCTTGACGTTTCTCTTCTCTGTCTTGTGTCGTAACCTATCAAATAAAAGAAACCAAAAAAGCCCAAAAAGGCGAAGGGCTGGTAATATTATTAATGGATTCGATCTTCATCCTTCTTTCACCTTTTTCCCCCCTTTTTCCACACACATTTTTCATACTCTTATTATGACAGAGTTTATTTATATGGTTATCAGCTACTTCGTTGGAAAATCTGGGGAAAAGAAGTAGTTTTAATGTCTAGGTGTGGTGAGTGTTGATGAAAAGGGGGGTTCCAACTCACTTCGTCAGAAAGGATATCAGATGTTTGGTGTTTGCTGATTGCTGTTTGTATCATTGAGCCCAGGTATATGTGACACATGTAGCTGATCACTTGATTTGTGGTTTACAATGACTGCATGTTTTGTTGTTTTCTGTTGGACTCCAAGAAGTATGACTCGAAACACTGAAAATTAGCCAGTTGAAGGAACTGATAAAAAGCGGACGGGCTTTTAAAAAGAGAAGAGTATAGCGTGTGTGAACAGCTTGAAAATAAAGTCATACACCGATGTTGCAGAAAAATAAAGAAAATTAAGTTAAATATATAAAACGCAAAAAGCGAAGTTGTGGCCAGTATTGTTCCAGGCCGAAGACCCCAGCCAACTCGTGTCTTCGCCTGCTCACCGCTCCCTTCAACCCACCAGACCTTAACCTCTCCTACTTTTTGCGCCACCTGAATAGCTACTTCGCTAGGACTGGTAGTGGAAGAAGTGGTATATAATGTATGGTCTGGCCGACGCTGGCAGGAGGGGGAAGTGGCTACTTTGTGTGATGCTGGGGGTCATATTTTTGCTGTTTTCATGATTATTGTTCGTAGTGATTGTATATCAAACATGCAGATGTTCAACTTGTCGAAAATCATAACGCTTTTGTGACAGATTGAAACAACAGAGGATAGAACAGAACACTGCGTAGATGGAAGACATAAAAATGAAGGTCAACTGGCGGCAGAGAAATCTGAAAACAAAGAGGGTAATTGGCTTTTATTTTAAGCATATAAAAGAAGAAGAGGTGGTCATTGTCTGGAACAAAAAAAAAAAAAAGAAAAAAAAAAGAAAAAAAAGGCAAAGCGAAGTGTTCCTCCTTGGGGAGCAACGGGAAAACGTCCATCTATTGAGTGCAGCTACTTCGCTAAAGGAGGAAGGAAGAGAAGTAGTATATAATGCGGGAACTTGTGTAGCCTTTTGGTTCCGATATGCGTTGTAGGGTTTGACAGAATCCTGCACGTCATTGTTTGCCTTATTTTTGCATTGTCAACCCTGCAACACCACTGCTTCCAAGTTTCACACCGGGACCTTAGGATCAGACATAGTAGGATGAAGGGAGGCAAGAAATTGAGACACAGCTTGACGACAGATACTGAAGATAAGAAGAAAAGATAGCTCCCATATCTTCTCGTGAAATATAGAATATCAAAAAAGACCAAGGGAAGCAGGATGCTCTAAGTGTAAAAGAAGAGTAAAGAAAAAAAGAAAAAAAGAAAAAAAGAAGCAAAGTTTGATGGTATTTCTCTCTTTTCTTCCTTTTCTTGTTTTCTTTTAGGGGGGGGGGTTATTTTATTTTCTCATTTTTAGAGGGTTTTTTCTTCTTCATTTTTTCCATTCTTTTTTCCATTTCTTTCCTTTCGTCGTGTGTTGTCGTGAGAGCAAGAGAACCCATCACCCTCTCTATATCTTCTAATTCTCCATTCACAACTTCTCTTGAACTGTTTTGCTGGCAATGAGGAGAAAAGAGGTAGTATATAATGTGTCTGTATATGGTAGTGCTCCTGACTCTGACAAATACGCAGTTGAACCTGTCTGCCTAGCTGTATGTATGTATGCATGTTTGTATGTCATTGTCTGCTCTCCTCTTGCTTCCTCTTAGCAGTCATCAAACAGAGTCTACTCTTATGATTGACATTCAGCTTATCAGGCACAGGAGCAAAACTTGAAAAAGAGGGCCTCGGGGGCAGCTAATACAGTTATATTGTCTGCAAAAAGAAACAGATGACTTGGAGGGTAGTTACTTGACAGCAAGTTCCAAAATTCTTGACTGTGCCATCAATCATTATATCTCTCGGTATGGCAAAAACGAGATATTAGAAATGCCCTGAGCCCTCGGGTCCGAACAGAACCTCTGTTGGCAATCATCTTCACATTAAGTCTTGGGCCCTCAGTGCCACATCTAATGTTCCTGAACCAAGGATCACCACCACCTGACATGATGTCCCATCCAGTCCGGCCAATCATGCAGTCCATAGACATTATAAAATTCAAACGATCCATACACAACTTGCAAATTCCGAACAGGACAACCACAAGAACCAACGACGCTCAACAACAACCAACACCAATACGCCAACACAATTCTTTCATCCATCCATCCATGTCATACTGTATACGATGCAATACCCCACGCGCCCTGCCCATGTGCGAATGCCTATTAATCGGTCCTCACTATATCGTCCCCACGACTAAAGGCGGAATAAGAATGAGAGGCAACACGGCCCTACTCGCTGCCTCCATTGCCACTCTCTCCAGCATAGATTCCATCCTTGCACAACAAAACCGCCTTCTTGAAGAATCTCCGCCACTCGAGCGGATCACCCTTCAGCTTCACGAACCGCACCTCCAGCAGCTCCTGCTCATCCGGCAACCGGAACCGATCAACTAGCACTTCACCATGCAAGCTCTGCTGTCTCCCATCAGCAGTCTTGACCTTTAGTGCAGCAACATTTCCCTGCTCGGCATCCGCGTGAATGGGCGGCAAGTGCCCCGGCTGCGGAACATTGAGCTGATGTAGCGCATCACTCAGCATTTGCACAAGCAGCGTGGCAGGCATGTGTGAGAAGAATCTCGTGAGTGAGTACGAAGGCAAGACATCCCGGAACTGCCTGGCGTGCTGAGTGAGTGAGATTGGCACACCAGGAGTCTGAGAAAACTGGCTCATCGTCGGTTCGTCGGCGAGTGCCTCGCGTGCGGTATAGCCCAGGGCAACCGGGCCAGCTTTTCGGGCAAGCAGCGAGGCAGAAGCGTCCGAGCGGGCCAGAGGTTGAGTGGACGAGATATTGCCAATTGTTCGGAGAGTTGGTCGTTCCCAGTCGAAGAGGGCGTCCGTGATTGGGGTTTCGGGTTGGGTGGCTGGGAGTTTGGAGGCCCAAGAATTAGATGGCTGATCAGACGAATCCAGATCCATTGCTTCCGGTTGTGAATGGCGCTGCGATGGAGTTGGTGCCGAGTTGAGATCAATACGCAACCTTGCGAGCATTTTCGTTGCTAGTTCAACAGGATCGGAGATCTTGCCGTCGGCTGTGAGGAGTGGGTTGCGTCGGGTATACCATGGATGCTGACGGATCTTCGTGAAGGAGAACCGCTTCTTCGTTTCAACATTCATCATGCCGCGCAGGAGAGAAAGCGTATCGGGTGGTATTCTCTGCCAAAGTTGATCAGAGCTGCGGCCATTTGTTCGGACATACTCTTGAAATTCCCAGCTCCCCGAGGTCGGTTCATCCCATGGCGTGTTTCCTACCAGAAGGACGAACAAAATGACACCGCATGACCAAATATCGACGAGATCGGGGGAGTATTTTGTTGGGTCGGCGGACTTCTTCTCTCCCCGTGCGCACTTCAACACCTCGGGGGCAATGTATGGGGGACTACCGCACATGGTGCCACTCTGTTTCCTCGCACCCTTGTACTCAAACATGGTCGCCATTCCAAAGTCGGCAATCTTCAGATTGCCGCTCTCCGACAAGAGTATGTTTTCTGGTTTTAGGTCACGGTGGGCCACACCCTTTGAGTGGATGAAGCTCACGCCACCGATGAGCTGCAAAAAGTAGAGATGGGCAATGTCTTCCTGCACGCCGACATCTGCCTCAATCTTGTCGAATAGATCGCCACCCTCGGCATATTCCATGGCGATCCATCTCCAGATGGAATCCTCGCCGGTTGCAAACCACTCGATGATGTTTGGATGTTGGCCGATGTGAGAGTGCAGTGACACTTCCATAGCGATTTGCTTTGCTGATATTCGGCCATGTTTAGTAGCATAGCCCTTGTGTATTAACTTGACAGCAAACACGGGTGTTGGCGCATCGAGTGGGATGGCCTTTTTGATGCTGCGGTGACAGGTCAGTACTGGTGGAGCCTTGATGCAGTGTGTAAATGAGAGGAGGGATGCCTGATAAAGGGATCTTACGATGCATAGGCGCCCCGTCCGATCGTTTTTGAAACGATGCGGAAGGGGAGGTCGTTTGGGAGAGGGTCTAGTTGCGACTGTTGCATTTTTGATGATGATTAGTTGATGAAAAGCTGGCGAGAAATGTATGTTGTGTGTTGATCTAAGGGGGGTTTGTTTATTTGTCGATAGTCACCATCGCGGGGTATAATCCTGGTCAAAAGGGACAAGAAAACAATGTTCCAAAAGAAGATGGCCCTGGTTGCAATTACCAAACAGAATGCAGTGCCACTGTAAATAACCGGCACGTGTATTCAGGAAGAAAGGTACAACTCACCATTATGGTACCACGCGTTTAATTGTCACTCGTCGACGCGTCTTCTGGACTCAAAGTCGCGTAAAGTGATTTAATTGATCGCCGCAAGGAAGGTGGGTGTTGGGGTGGTCGTCTTTTGTTTTGCTGGAAAAAGTGGGTGCATTTTTGCAGATTCATTGGTTGGGAAGCTCGAAAAACGCTTGGACCACCACAAATTGGACGCTGCGGTTGCCAGAGGGTCCTCAATTCGTCACCTAGCCGGCGGTGGGGGCCTGCAAAGTTGGGTCCTTCTGTAAACATTCCTCTCTCGTCCTTTGACTCCCAACTTCCAAGTTCCAGCCGCCCCCCCCAGTGATCAAACCAGCCAGTCGGTCACTTCCCAGCGTTCCTTTCTATCCCAATCTTCCATCAACCTTGTGCGCCTTCTCCTTGGTCAAGGTTACAAATCCAAATCCCTAAAGCCGACACTTTGTGGTGTGCAGGTATGCATCGACCCCTTGCCCCCGGCCAAACCTCCTAAAGATCGATATTAACCTACCTTACCTATGGTGTAATAGTATTTGCCAAAGACAATCATTCTTTTGGAATAACAGTCTTTGTCTTGTACAACAACACCGACCCAATTGGTTGCCGCAAATCATCATAATGTCTTACATGGACGATTCTCAAAACTCTGCCCCTGGCAGTGTCCCGGCCGGCAAGATGGGCACCGCGAGAAAGCCTGAGGCAGGTCAAAATGCCACCAAGAGGTAGGTTTTGTTTTCGCAAGAGGAAAATTGTTGCGCTTGTACCTGACAACACGACTACGCAGATTGCAGACGGAGCTTATGCAGTTGATGACCTCGCCGGCGCCCGGCGTTTCTGCATTCCCATCGGCAGATGGCAACCTGCTTTCGTGGCGCGCTACCATCGAGGGTCCCGAGGATACTCACTATTCGGGCCTCACTTTCAAGCTCAGCTTCGAATTTCCCGCCAACTACCCCTACCACCCGCCCACTGTCCTCTTTCAGACGCCCATCTACCACCCCAATGTCGATTTCTCGGGGCGCATCTGCCTTGACATCCTCAAGGACAAATGGACTGCCGCCTACAATATCCAGAGCGTACTTCTGAGTCTGCAGTCTTTGCTTGGGGAGCCGAACAAGTATTTGAGATCCATGTGTCCATGCTAGTCAACTGTTGTCGCTAACCATGTTCTGTATAGCAATTCCCCCCTGAACGGAGAGGCTGCTGAGCTCTGGGACAAGGACCCAGCTCTTTTCAAGGCCAAGGTCATGGATCGCCACAAGGACATCGACGAGGAGGACTGAACGGACGGACGGGAAGAAAGGGTGGCGCATTTTTACAATTTGGGTCTTTATGGATAACTTGACTCGTTCAAGTCTTGTCTGGCGTGGAATTCCCTGGCGTATTGGTTTGCCTATTAAGGTTTGCATTTCCATGGGGCGGCACAGGAAAGGTCATGGATATCCCGCATTGTTGTTGTTTTCTCCTGCCTCCGAGGCAGTTTCTGAAGTACATTCAAAGCATTGGTCCCAATGGACATCATTGGTGGTCCATATGAGCGTATTATTCTGAGATAAATCCCAGCCAAGCGTCACTTCTGCACAAAAAGGTTCCCTGTTGATCGTCACACCCCAAACCCCATTAAACGCCTTGACCGTGGTTCAAATGGTTGTTTGATATCGGGGGAGGGCCGTATTTACGAACCCATTTATTCGTAAAGAGGAAGCTAGATGTCATGGAAAACTCCTTGTAAAAGCCCAATGCCGCACCACCCTAAACCGAACCACGGCCCAAAACTCGATCCCGATTTTTGCACACAACCACTTTACTCCTCTACGACAACGGTATGGAGACCCTTGGGGTTCTTGACGTTGACGGCCTGGACGTAGCTGTAGAGCTTCTCCTTGGCGCCCTCCTCGTCGTTACGTCTCCGGGAAATACGGACGCGGATTCTGTAAGGAACGCCCTTGACACCCTGCTCCCAGACCTTCTTGTTCAGCTGGGGGTCGAGGCGGACATCGGTGGTGCCCTAAATTCCATCAATGTCAGTTTCCTTTCTTTCATCCGCCAACCAAGCTATCCCAGCCCCATCTCTCATGTTCTCGTTTCGGGGGTTGGGGTTTTCGTCGGACTGGTGTATCTGGACTGTATCATTGTGTTCGAACGTACCATGGACTTGTAGGCGAACTCCTTGATCTCCTTGATGGCCTTGGGGGCTCTCTTCTTGAAGGTCACACCGTGAAGCTGCCCATCCGGTCAGTATCCTTGCACTTCCAGCTTCTATGTCGATCGTTCCGTGTAACATACGCGCTTGTGAAGGTGGATGGTGTACTCGCGGGCAACAACGTCGGCGATGGCCGAGCGCTGGGTCTTGCCAGAAGCCTTCTTGGTGGACGACATCCTAAGAGAGTCAGGTTAGCGGGGCTTGCTGCAGACCAGATTCAAAATGCCAGCAACGATTTCTCCTTCAGAAATTGAGAAATGATGGCGGCAGCAATTACGTACTTTGGAGTCGTGGGTTCTCGTGCACTCGGAATCGGTTGAGTGGTGTCGAGGAGTCGCGGGTCTGATGGGTGTCGATAAACCTACCTCTGGGAATTTTGCACCTAGTTTTTCCGCGAAATCTGGAAAGTGCGGGCTCTGGGCTCAGAGTCCTCGTCTAATTGCCCTAAAGTGGAATGGCGGCTTGCATTTTCAGTCCCACTTTTGTCCTGTGGCTCGCCCAGATTTTGGCAGCCAATGCCGGCTCTCTGACACTGGCAAACAGCTGAAGTCACGAACTGCTCGGATGCAACCAATGACGACTCCCTCCACAGCCAATCTTGGAAAGCAATTGGATTCAGGGAATTGGAGACGGACCCCTTGCTCATCAGACTGCTCTCGTTTGCAGGGGAAGCCGTGCACTCCAAGGGAGGGCCCATCGCGCCAACTCCTGCGCCGTCAATCTCCAGTCTCAACCACATTTCACCACCTCAATCGTCGCAATTCGCGCTGCCAACGCTTCTTCGCCCTGGTGCGCTGAGCGCACTCACCACGCTCCCCCCCCGCCATCGAACTACAAAACCCCGTTCTAGTTGATTTCCCCGCGCTGTAACCGACAATAAGAGGACAATTGTTTAAGTGCCAACGGCGGCGCTATTGTTCACTAAACTCAATTTACGCGACCGAGAGCAATTACGAGCGTCTACTCAACGCAACTCGCGAATCGTCGAAACTAAAACCTGTCGAGGTACTTTTTTTTTCGGAACACCTTTCCAACCCCTCCTTCGACCTCCGAATTTTCAATCGTTACGAGCTACCTCTCGTTTCTTTGCTTCCGTCACCCTTCAACATCACCGCACCCCACGCAAAATGTCGGCACCAGTACCATCGACACCCTCGCCGGTGCCCGATTTAAATCGGAACCGTTTACCAACTTTGTTTGAGGTCCTCAGCCGACGAACACTGCCTCCTGTTGACTTGTTTTCGTTCTACATCTACATGAGAGACCAGCAACGGTCTGTTGACTACCTGGATTTTTGGTGGGTTGCAACCCTCATTTGACATGTACGACAACCTATTTGCTAACGTCAGTTAAGGCTCGATGTTGCCCAACACATGTCCCTCTGCCGCCATTATGTGCGAGAGCTTCGGCGATCAGTTCTTGTCGGCACTCCAGAGCTTGACAAGACGTCAAAACGATCATCAGCTATTTTGGAGAATATGGGAGAGATGAGCTATTCTGCTGCAGGGCCGTCAATGTACCAATCGGAGAAGGATAAAGATCAGGATGCACAAATGTCGGCGTTCTTGAGGGAAGAGCGACACAATCACGAGTCGCCGCACAGCAGCAATGGTAGGCATGCTCGACTAAGTACAAATATCAACAGCACCCCAGAGGAATTTTCCTCCAATTCACCTGCTCACACGGTTGCCCGGCAAGATATCAGAGCATCTGCTGAGAAGATACTCTATACATTCCTTCTACCTGGCGCAGAACGCGAGATAACGCTCCCGGGTTCAATAACTCAGGATGTCACGACAGCAGTTGAGGAGTACGGACGGGACGACCCTGAGGTTTTTGACGTTGCCAAGGATTATGTCTTCCAGGCCATGGAACGAGATGCTTTCCCCGGATTTCTTAGAATGAAGGCGCTCGGTAATCTCATCCCTCCTACCCTCATCATGCGCCTTATTCTTGGGTTGGTTTCCATGTTTGGCGGCTTCTGGGCAGCCTTCATTTTGATATTCCTGGATGAAGGACGAACAACGAGACTCTGGGTAAGTAATGACGTATGGTTCCATGCTCTTTGTGGCGCTAACCAAAGTCCACAGCTCATACTCCCATTTACCATTGGGGTTTACTGCCTCGCCTCTTACCAATATTCACTTGACCCAGTCATTGCCCTCATTGGGCTAAGCGAGTACACCCCCTTCAACTTCTCCCGAGTACGAGAACCATACGTCCGGAAACTCCTTGCTCGAAGAGCGGTCATGGTTCTTGCTGTGACGATCCTCATTGACGCAGCGTTATGTGTCCTGTTCATTCTTGTTCCAGGGAAACGGCTATGAGGAAAATAAACGAACAGCCAAAAATCGGGAGTCGTTGCGGCTGGATCCGTACTTCTTCCTACCTTTTCTTGAAATCAAGTAACCCCACAACACATACAAAACAACTATCAAAAATATTTTCTACCACTTAATTCCATGGCGTCACTCACTATCACCATCATCAAAATTTCAGGTCTCAGACAGGGGAAAATGATGAAAGCCATTTTATGAAGTAGCGCTCTCTTCTTTTCTTATCCCCACCCTTTATTTTATTTTTCCGAACTCTTTTTTTGGTAGAAAAGAGAAAGCATCAGATGCCACGAGAAAGACAGAGAGAGACCCACAGAATCTTTCTATCATTATTCACGACTGACATGAATATGGTAACTTACTCGGGGGGGTTTTTGTTGCTTTTTGTTCCTTATTTGTCCAAGATTTTACAATACAAATCATTTTTCTAAGGTCGGCTTTGTAAAGGAAGAGGACGACGAGTGAAGGAGTTTAAAGGGTAAAGGAGAAATATGGTGGAATGGATGGAGGACAACTTCAGGTAAACTGGGAACTCTACTGGAACTCTCTGGACCGACAAAAATGGCGCTTTCAGGTGTTCAGGATATCTTTTTTTCAACCCCCCCAATAATACCAGCGAATAATTTAGCCCTATGTCTACTTCTACTATCGAAGGGAAGTGTGGGGTCTGGTTTCTTCTTGGTGGGCAGTGCGGAGATTACGAATGCTTTTCTTCTTTCTGCGTGGTTTAGTGATCTTTCAGGTACCAACTTTGAAATGTAATGTACAATTATGGACAAGTTGATCACTTTTTGATATGAAAACGTGACATCGATGATATCTATGCATTGACGGGCACTTATCATAAGGGCCCGACGTTTTGTGCTATTATACTTTCTACCCTTCCTTACACTTATGCAGCCCAATACAGCATTGCCCCAACTTCTTCATCATTTCTAGAAAGGCATGTTCCACCCTCCTTCCCTCTCATCTGTCGGTAGTTGCTTCTCTTACCGCTTTCACGGTTGAACAGTCCTCCGTTGTCTAATCACTAAGATCCGACTTCATAACCAGCATCACTCAGGCCCATCTGGTTCGTCTGCTGGCTCAAAGCCGTTGTATTGTTATCGTATTTTGTGATTTTGT
This sequence comes from Cladorrhinum sp. PSN259, assembly GCA_033725935.1. NCBI lineage: Eukaryota > Fungi > Ascomycota > Sordariomycetes > Sordariales > Podosporaceae > Cladorrhinum > Cladorrhinum sp. PSN259. The sequence continues at coordinate 267,007 of MU867110.1, forward strand.
TGTCATGTTCATCGTCGTCAGCGGCATCCATCTGTGTGCTGTCTCGCTTAACCGCCTGTGTGGCGTTCACGAATGACGCCGGGAGCGCTGAATCGCTTCCTGAAGGCCCGGGAAATGGTGCTCCTGTGCTGCCGCTGCTGCCGAATGTTGTGGGTACGCCGCCGATGCCGCTGCTGCCGCCAATATCCGTCAGTATGCTGCCACTGCTGTTCAAGGGTGCTGAATACTGTGAATGACTGTTGGTAGTATTGGAGAACAAGGGTGCGAGTGTAACTCTCTCGGTAGAAAGAGGACTATGAGCATTCTTGTGATGATGTTGATGGTGATGCGTAAAAGAGGAGGGGGAGGAGAAAGAAGAGAAGGAAGAGAGACCTTTCCCGCTTCCGCTTCCGCCACCTATACCGCCGATGCCGCCTCTCTTCTCTTCTTCCAAAAGCTTTTCCGACTTTTCGGCCCATGCCGCGGATTGGGCAGCTCGACGGTCAGCGTCAGCCCGCAGCTGGGCCATCTGAGTTGAGAGAGAATTCAGAGTGGCATCGCATCTGTCCGACCACGCCTGAAGGCTAGAAAGGAGGCCGTCGATAGCGTTCGGAGCGACGTCCCGGAGCGAGGAGACGCTGTTGATCTGGACGAGGGAGGCCTTCGGGTTCAACTGAGCCTTGATCAACCCCGCATAGATGGCGCTGATGACTAGCTCTTCAACGGCTTGCCGCGATGGCAAGTCCAGAGCTTTTTGGAGCGAGGCATAGCTGAGCGCCGGTTCTGCGCCGGCGAAGGAGGGGTCATTCTTCTGGCTGGCGATGGTTAGGAGGGAGAGCTGGCGGAGCTTCAATCGCTGGGCATCTGTCAACCCGGGAAGGCCCTCCGTGAACTGGTACGACTCGTAGGTGCCGTAGCTGAAGATGTGAAGGGCGGTGAGGTAGTGCGCGAACTCGGCAGATGAGGCGAGTGCCTGGATCTGTGGAGTTTGGAGAAGTTCGGTGAAGATGTATGTGTTCGGCGCAGAGGTGGCGCGCACAACGAGGTCGGCCGCTGCTCGTGGGGAGGTAGCCGAGCTGGTGAGCGCCAAGAAGGGCTGTATATGATTATAGGATAAGTCGGTGGTTCCTGTGATGGAGGGGCGGCATTGCGGGGATGAATGGAGGGATGGATGATGGATTACGAACCTCTAGAGCACTGAGAGCCTTTGCTTGCTCCATCTTTGCTGACTGCGCCGTTCTGATTGCGATATTCTCTAGATTGTTGACTCAGAGGTTGGTCAACATAAAAAGAAAATGGGCGTATAATCAATGTTCAAGCTTAGAATTATTTGTAATTGTTGTTGTTTGGGACCTTGGGTGTAGCTCCTGTAAGGTCGATGTTAGATAAGGTACATGTCCTCTGACCAGCTGCAGCCTTGTTGGTGAGGTGGGGCAGTGATTGTACCATCTTGGCGGTCGCTGCTGATAATATGGTAAGTCCGCTGTAAGGCTGAGTGACGAAGCTTTTCTGCTTATACCCGACCAAAGATGTGGCTTGGATAATCCCGAAAATGTTCCTGTTCCTGCAGCTGCATTGGCTTTGGTCGCTTTGAATCAGATTATCAAAGTGCGCCAGTGAAACGGCCAAATTCGGCCCAAGAGATGGCGCATCAGATTTGTTTGAAGTTGGAATTGGACGGACCGCCTTACATGGCCCCGCATCGCCCGTCACGTTCGTCGCCCAGGACCTTGGGATACGGTGCAAGGATCCGCTACAGGCTTTGACCTTCTGAAAGCGGTGGTGCATCCGGACCACGGCGGATCTTTGATCGTGTGGTTTTGGCCAGGTTGTCAAAGATGAATGCAACCATCACGGATTACACAGTGCGCAGTGTGCGCTCCTCGTCTACCTCTGTCTAATCCATCTGCCGTGGCCTGGCGCTGCAGTGGCGTATCAATAATTGGCGGGACAGCACGAGCTAAATCGTGGGGAAACTTGTAATTGATAACACTATTGGATTTAATTGCAACCATCATAATACGGTGTAGTGGTGTGTAGACGGGAAAAGTTTACGGCTACAAAAATAGATTGCTCGAGGTTCGCCGTCTTCGGCAGTGGCCGCCCATTGCGTGGGCTTGTTATTTCCTTCAAAACTATTGAGGGGCTTCCTCGGTGAGCCGACCCCGCTACTATGGAAAGCCAGTCAATTGTGGTTGTTCAAGAGCAAACTTCTGAAGGATCAGGCTCAGGAGCTCGTATGGAGAACAACGCGTATCCTTGACAACTGTTTTTTTTAGGGTTGGTTGATTCATCGTGGCTTGGTTTGAACACACTGGTAGGCTTGTGGAGGGGTTGTCGTCCTTCCGGGGAGCAGGGTCCGTCCGTGCTAGAAACGTGCTCACAGCAGTATCGAATTGGGCGATAATCATCAAAGAGCAAAGTACAAATCGGATGGATGCATTCAGCCCACGCCCACGTGGAGATGATCGCAATGTGCGCGCGGTACCCTGAATAAATGATGACCAATTCGCCATTTATCAAGAGGCAAACCCAACTCTTGAAAATCTCCGTTGTATCTCTCGGCAACTTTTGACGAATCTTTTACACTTAATTAGCTGCATAAACTACCGACAGTGCGACGCACGGTCTCCCCTACTGGAACTCCCAAACAGGGGCCGTCCCTTCCGTTGGTGACCCTCAGCCCAGCCGGAAGCGCTGACAAAGTCGGACCCGACGTTGCCGCAGCGCATCAGAGTACTGGACATATCTGGCTCCTTGCTATTGTTCCCGCGCTCTTGTCACGCCTCTTTTAATTTACCCTTTGCTTTTTGCCTTGCCTTCTTGTACCTACATAAGCGGACCGCCGTCTCTGGAAGCTGGCCCCGTTCTGCTTTGATTTTCTGGAAGGATTCTACTGTTTTATGTTGCATCCTCAGTCTCGTTCCAGAATACAGATGTTATAGCCACCGAGTATTGGACCGTGATCCGGGAGTCGCGAGCGATCGATCCAGCTATCCGAGATTCAAAGGTGGCCACAATAACACTTACCTCGAATATTGATCATCAGATACAGTCTCACAAATATGGCGCCTCCACAAATACACCTGTCTGCAAAAGGCAACGGCTCCTCGCTGTCTGCGCCGGCAGCGCACATGGCGACAACTACACTAAAAGTAGAGGGGATGACGTGAGTTCGGCACAAAAATGCTTAAGTGTCGTGGTGGATATTGTCTAACGGTCGGTAGTTGCGGCGCATGTACCTCGGCGGTTGAAGCTGGCTTCAAGAATGTCGACGGCGTGGGAAGCGTATCCGTCAGTCTAGTCATGGAAAGAGCTGTGGTTATGCACGACCCCCAACGGATATCCGCAGATCAGGTACGAGAGATTATTGAGGATCGAGGGTTTGACGCCGAAATTCTTGCGACCGATTTGCCATCGCCAGCTATCCCCCGAAACTCTTTCGGCGCATTCCCGACCGACGATGGCCCCGCCATGACGATCACGACTGTCAAGGTCACGGGCATGACCTGCGGAGCCTGTACCTCAGCGATCGAAGGCGGATTCAAGGATGTTTCTGGGGTGAAGCATTTCAGCGTCTCTTTGCTATCAGAAAGAGCGGTGATTGAACATGACCCGAGTCTGCTTACCGCTGATGCGATCTGCGAAATTATCGAGGACCGAGGGTTCGATGCGGAACTTGTCGAAAGTACAACCAAGGAGCCTGATCTGAAACATACGGGAGAGAACTCAAAGTCAACGACAGCCACAACCACTGTTGCGATCGATGGAATGACATGTGGGGCCTGCACATCTGCGGTGGAACAAGGGTTTCGGGATGTTGACGGTCTCATACGCTTCAATATCAGCCTGCTCGCAGAACGAGCAGTCATTACGCATGATTTGACCAAGCTCGCTGCCGACAAAATTGTTGAGATCATCGAAGACAGGGGCTTCGATGCCAAGCTACTTACAACAACGATCGAAACCGCAGACCAGTCAGGAGGCGCCTCGACCGCACTGTTCAAGCTCTATGGAAGTCTCGATGCTGCTGCAGCAAAAGGGCTGGAAGAAAAGCTCACAGCTCTTCCCGGTATCAGGAGTGCCACAGTTGCACTCAGTACTTCCAAGCTAACCGTGGTTCATTTGCCACATGTGACGGGACTACGTGGTGTCGTTGAAGCGGTCGAGTCCGCGGGCTTCAATGCTCTAGTTGCCGACAACGACGACAACAATGCTCAGCTAGAGTCTCTCGCCAAAACTCGTGAAATCAACGAATGGAAATCGGCATTTAAATTCTCGTTATCCTTTGCCATACCGGTATTCCTCATAAGCATGATCATTCCGATGTTCCTCAAGCCCCTGGACTGCGGATCTATCAGACTTTTCCCTGGACTTTACCTTGGAGACCTTGTTTGTTTGATTCTGACGATTCCCGTGCAATTCGGCATTGGCAAGCGTTTCTACAAGTCGGCCTACAAGTCACTCAAACATGGCGCGCCAACTATGGATGTTTTGGTGGTTCTTGGTACCTCCTGCGCATTTTTCTTCAGCGTCGGAGCCATGCTTGTCTCTATCCTCATGCCTCCACACACCCGGCCTAGCATTATCTTTGACACAAGCACCATGCTCATCACCTTCATCACACTCGGCCGCTTCTTGGAGAACCGGGCCAAGGGACAAACTTCCAAGGCGTTGTCTCGACTCATGTCTCTTGCCCCTTCGATGGCGACCATCTACGCTGACCCAATCGCTGCCGAGAAGGATGCTGAGGCTTGGAATGGTGATGGCGACGCCCAGGATCCTAGCAAGCCTGTGGAAGGCAATGCTGTAGAGGAAAAAATCATTCCCACCGAACTCATTCAGGTTGGCGACATTGTCATTCTTCGACCAGGTGACAAGATTCCTGCAGATGGTGTCATGATTCGTGGTGAGACCTATGTGGACGAAAGCATGGTTACAGGAGAGGCAATGCCAGTTCAAAAGCTCAAGGGAGCCAACTTAATTGGCGGTACCGTCAATGGCCATGGCCGAGTCGATTTCCGCGTCACCAGAGCCGGCCGTGATACTCAGCTCAGCCAGATTGTCAAGCTTGTCCAAAACGCGCAGACCAACCGTGCCGAGATCCAGCGTCTAGCAGATACTCTTGCCGGATACTTCGTGCCTGCCATTTTAGTTTTGGGTTTGATGACTTTCCTTGTCTGGATGGTCCTTAGTCATGTCCTTTCCAATCCTCCCAAGATCTTTCTCGAGGAGACCAGCGGTGGCAAGTTCATGGTCTGCCTTGAGCTCTGCATCTCAGTTATTGTTTTTGCGTGCCCTTGCGCACTTGGTCTTGCTACACCCACAGCCGTCATGGTGGGTACTGGCATCGGCGCGACAAATGGCATCCTCGTGAAGGGCGGCGCAGCCCTCGAGAGGACAACCAAGATCACTCAAATTGTTCTTGACAAGACTGGTACCATCACTCACGGAAAGATGAGCGTGGCCAAAGCAAACATTGTATCCGCATGGGAGAATAGTGACTTCCGCCGGCGTCTGTGGTGGACGATTGTCGGCCTTGCTGAGATGGGCAGCGAGCACCCGGTCGGCAAGGCAGTCATCGGCGCGGCCAGGGCGGAAATGGGCCTCGGCCCAGACGCAGTCATTGAGGGCAGCATCGGCGATTTTTCTGCGGCTGTTGGTAAGGGCATCAGCGCATACGTCGAACCCGCCACTCCAGGCGAGCGATATCGGTACAAGGTTCTCATTGGAAATGTTCGATTTCTTCGCGAGAACAAAGTGGATGTTCCCGAGTCTGCTGTCGAAAGCTCAGAAAAGATCAATGCGGCTGCCAACTCGTCTTCATCAGGCCCCCGCACCACGGGCGCGAAACCCAGCGCTGGCACCACAAACATTTTCATCGCTATTGATGGCGAATATACAGGTCATCTCTGCCTGTCTGACACTATCAAGGACGGCGCGGCAGCCGTAATTGCTGTTCTAACAAAGATGAAGGTCAAGACCGCCATGGTAACAGGTGACCAGCGGAGTACCGCACTAGCCGTTGCGTCTGCAATCGGTATTGATAGCGAAGATGTCTACGCGGGTGTCTCGCCCGATCAGAAGCAGGCTATCATCCAACAACTTCAAGCAGCTGGTGAAGTTGTCGCGATGGTTGGGGACGGTATCAATGATTCCCCTGCGCTCGCAACCTCGGATGTCGGCATTGCCATGGCTTCTGGAACAGATGTGGCTATGGAGGCCGCCGACGTAGTCCTGATGCGTCCTAACGACCTCATGGACATTCCTGCTGCTCTGCACCTTGCTCGTACTATCTTCACCCGCATCAAAATGAATTTATTGTGGGCATGTATGTATAACGCTGTGGGATTACCCTTTGCCATGGGCATATTCTTGCCGCTGGGATATCACTTGCATCCCATGACTGCGGGAGCGGCCATGGCAGCCAGCAGTGTCAGTGTGGTGGTGAGCAGCCTGTTTTTGAAGTTTTGGAAGAGGCCTGGCTGGATGGATAAGGATTTGTATGATTTACATGGCATGTTGGTGGGCAAGCAGAAGGGGTGGCTTAAGGGTACGGTTGAGTGGGTTGGCGAGGTATGGAGTGATTTGTTTGTTAGAGATAGAAAGAAGGAGGAAGGGTATGTGCCGCTGTCCAACTTGGATGGAGATGATAGGAGGGTATGATCAGGAAAGGGGAGATGAGGGAAGGGTGTTGTTGTGGGTATTCCCTTTTGTTCATCGGCTAGGAGTTGTAGGGATTCATTTGTGTTTTGGGTTTATGACTTCTCCAACAACTTTGTTCTGTTTGCTTGGTTTGTAACTCGATAAGTAAATAGCCCTCCCTCTTCTCTCTGTGGGTTTCTCTTTTGAATTATAAAGCAGAAATGGTCATCTCAAATTCTTCTTCTTGGTTTTGAAACTCTCGTGCTTGTTTTGATATTATGCTCAGGGGTTAACCATTCTAGGGTCTTAAGTTTGCGAAACCGGTACAGAAAGCAGTTTACCACGGACATTTCCATTCTTAACAACACATCATAAACTCTATATGGGATGTCGATGTATATATGAGCTGCTTAATCCATGCCATAGTCCAATAACCCGAACTGGAAATCCATGTATATATCCATATCCTGGGGGGGGGGGGGGGGGGGGGGGGGGGGGCGGGGGGGGGGGGGGGGGGGGGGGGGGGGGGGGGGGGGGGGGGGGGGGGC